>JAYXIM010033112.1:0-10748 GCA_037575425.1 Anastrepha fraterculus
TTCACACATGGCGAGGAGGTGGTAAGATACATGCATCAGCTTCTATGCAAAATATGGTCGGATAAAAGCATGCCTGCCGATTGTACCGTGCTCTACCCAATCCATAAGAAGGGTGATGCTGCAATCTGTGCCAATTACCGCGGGATTAGTCTTCTAAATATCGCCTATAAGGTTCTAATGAGCGTATTGTGTGAAAGGCTGAAGCCCACCGTCAACTAACTGATTAGACCATCAGTGTGGACAGTCTACCTGGACAATCTACCATTGACCAGCTATTTACAATACGCCAAATCTTGGAAAAGGCCCCTGAAAGGAGAATGGACACACACCATCTTTTCGCCGATTTCAATGCTGCACTCGAAAGTACGGAAAGGAGTTACTTGTGTACCGCGATGTCTGAATTTGGTATCCCCGCAATGCTAATGCGGCTATGCAAGATGACGCTGCTCAACACCAGCAGCGCCGTCAGAATTGGGAAGGACCTCTCCGAGCCGTTTGATACCAACCGAGGTTTCAGACATGGTGACCTGCTGTCGTGTAACTTCTTTAGCCTGATGTTGGAGAGCATCGTATGAGCCGCACAACTTAATCGCTTAGGCACAATATTTTATAAGAGCGTACAATTGTTGGCGTATGCGAATGATATTGACATCATCGGCCTTAACAATGGCGCTGTTAGTTCTGCCTTCTCCAAACTGGATAAAGAGGCAAAGCGGATGAGTCTGTTGGTGAACGAGGACAAAACGGAGTACCTCCTGTCTTCAAACAAACAGTCGGCGCACTCGCGTATCGGCACCCACGTCACTGTTGACAGCTATACTTTCGAGGGTGTAAAAGATTTCGTGTATTTAGGAACCAGCATTAACACCGACAACAATGTCAGCCTTGAAATCAAACGTAGAATGTATCTTGCTAACAAGTACTACTTTGGATTAAGTAGGCAATTGAGCAGTAAAGTCCTCTCTCGATGAGCTAAACTAACACTCTACTAGGCGTTCATCATGTCCGTCGTAACGTATGGCGCAGAAGCGTGGACGATGACAACATCCGATGAAGCGACGCTTGGAGGGTTTGAGAGAAAGAATCTGCGTAAGATTTTTGGACCTTTGCACGTCGGCAACGGCGAATATCGCAGGCGATGGAACGATGAGCTGTATGAGCTTTACGACGACATAGGCATAGCGCAGCGAATAAAGATCCAGCGGCTACGCTGGCTGGGTCATGTCGTCCGAATGGATACACACGCTCCGACTCGGAAAGTATTTGATGCTGGTGGTAGCAGAGGAAAAGGAAGGCCTCCTCTGCGTTGGAAAGATCAGGTGGAAAAGGACTTGGCTTCACTTGGTGTGTCCAACTGGCGCCGGTTAGCACGAGAAAGAAACGACTGGCGCGCTTTGTTAAACTCGGCCGAAATCGAGTAAGCGGCCATAGCGCCAATTGAGATAAGAAAAAGAATCGGCCCGATGAGTGTTTTTGGCCGGCATGGCGTTGTCTTTGAATATTACGCAATAGAAATTATTTTGAGATATAAACATCTGGTGAGGTTTCCTAAAATTATTTAAGGTTATGCAGTGGGTCGGGGTTGCAAGATTTCTACACCTTTTTACTTTGGTCAATAATTTTGGAATGCGGATTTCCAGAGTAACGATTATTAAACTCTTACATCTAGTCTTCAACTACTAGAAATAAATGTGCACATAGCATCGGAACCACATACTATGTAGCATATATGTTTAAAAAAATGCATGCACCAAGATAGAGTAATCATTTTCCATCATTACTTTAGGGGAAATAAATGTATCTTGTATTTCTATTTGGTCATAAAATTACTTATACCTTCTGCTCAAATATGAACGAGACGTTATCAGTAAAACGGTCTGCGGATGACATATGGCAAAAATAAATTTTTTGTCTTTTGGTAGGACTGTTATAAGCTTACATGGCAAATTTCAGCGTGATAATTCACATAGTTTGTTTTCTGTGCTACTGTAAACAAGTCAAGCTCGAGTGTGTTCCTCGAATTCTCTTTTATGACTTCAATTGTCTCAAAATGTTTTCCACGGAGCGGCAACTTGAGCTTGGGAAACAGGAAAAAGTCACATGGAGCCATAGAAGGCGAATACGGTGCTTGCGTAACGATATTAAAATTATTTTTGTTCAAATAATCGCGAACAAGACGTGATGTGTCAGCTGGTGCATTATCGTGATGCAAGAACCATGACTTGTTGTCCCACAATTCCTTCCTTTTAAGACGAATGTTCTCTCTAATATTTGAGCAGAAGGTAGTATGTATATATTTATTAATAATTAATTATATGTATATTTACAATAGTATAATGAAGAAGAAGTTTTTCTAATAGCCATCGCCCCTTGGCAGGCAATGGTAAGCCTCCAAGTGTATTTCTGCCATGAAAAAGCCCCTCATAAAAAAAACCTACCGTTCGGAGTCGGCTTGAAACTGTAGTTCCCTCCATTTGTGGAACAACATCAAGACGCACGCCGTAAATAGGAGGAGGAGCTCGGCCAAACATATATACATATATATATGTATGTATATGTATATATATATAAATATATATATATTTAGTAATATACAACACATGGGGTGAAAAATCCTGGGCCTAACACATAGATATCACTAGTTTTACTTTACAATTTCATCAGTTCGTGAGTGATTGTGCTAAGAATGACGCTACTTTTGTTAATTTGAAAACAATGGATCAAAAAGAATTTCGTGTTTTAATTTTATTTATTTATTCAATTAATTTACCGCTTCGTGATGGCGAAAAAATACCGTTCAAGCGAGTCGATAGCTTTAAAAGTTTTATGGGGACTCCGCTCCATCAGAAACAACAATTAAACTATGGTATGCTGACTTAAAACGTTGTCGTAGAGACAGTGGATGTCCAAATGAGGCGGTAACACCAGAAAACCTCAAAAAAAGCCATAAAAATGGAGTTGCCTGGCATCGTAAAGATATTAAAAGAACGTGTTTGGTTTATATTGTATGAGGGACATTTTCAGCCCATGTGTTAATTTATAAAATAACTTAATTTTCATTGTTGTCTTACGTTCAGTTCCAGTTCTAAATATATAGAAGCTTTCTGTCGTTACTCGTTCACAAAATCAGTTGAGTTTTTGATGGTGTGTAGCAATCGCACTGAATTTTTGTTTTATTGCTGTGAAAAGAATTAAAAAGATTGTCAAAAATCCAGAAAAAATGTTAAAATTATATTTTGAAAAAGCAAAAGAAAAAGAATAGTGAACTTTATCTAAAAAAAAGATTGCCGGCGAAAACCAATGTTTTTAAGCCGGTTTGATTTTTTTAAATAGTGGCATCAAGTGTGTCGAGGAAGTATGATAAGATTAAGAATTTTATTTTCAGCTGGTAGGATCGATATTCCACGCCAGTTGCAACATTTCTGCTTGTTACCTGTTTTAGGGATATTTACAATTATTGATTCCCTCCACTCTACTGGTAGGTTTTGCTCACCCCAAATTCGTTGAAATAGTAGAAGTAGTATACGCTGGTCATACGCTGGGGTTGCACTCTAAGAAGTTCGCCTGAAGCTCCATCGATTCCGGTGGCAGAATGTGATCTTGTCTTTTTTAATTTATTTCTTTATAAGCTTACTTAATGAATTATATTTTGCCATCAGCTGGACTTTACGCCAGGTTTATTACTGCTCCAGATAGCGTTTGTATTGTTATTGTTATCGGGAGCTTGTAGTCTATTCAATTTATTGCAAATGTTAACACGCTTTCGCTTGCTATTTTAGAGACGTTGAATTTTTTACGTCTATTTATTTTAGTATGTTCGTTAGTATGTATGTGGCAAACAAATTGAGTTAAGCTTCGGCAACTAACAGGTGGTGATCGCTGCCGATTTCGTTCGATTGTGTGTTTACCCAGGATAGGTTCGTAGTTTGTGTTGTCGGGACCCATTTGCACATTAAAATCGCCCATTAGCATCACGACGTCACTCTGCGGTACATTAATTAGTGTGCGTTCCAAGAGACTAGAGAAGTTCTCCGTCCTTTTCTCTTAATAAACTATCTCCAGTGGGCACATAACACTGTATGACTGAAATTTTCCTGTGTTTCGCATCGAGTCGGGCAAAATTCGTTAGGTTATCGAGTCCTTATTCTGTTGCGGATTGTTTCCACTGTCGTCGAACCGTTATTCGAATAACGTAGTGTTGTTTCTTTTCCGATATTCTTTTGGTACGGTCAATACTTAACTAGATCGGTGGTAGGTCTGCTCACTTGAATAGTGATTGCGTAGCTGCGTATTGGTATCCGAACCTACCAAGCCAAGCACTGAGTTAATGTCAACATTTTCTTCAAACATCAGGTGAAAATTCAGTTATACCGCTGAAAACTTGGACGCTATTTCCTCATCTGTTGAATCAGTAGACCTCACGGGAAGACACCCGTATAATGTTACGATAAAACTTGGTCAGCCTGTTCTATTAATTAGGTTCTTATTAGAAATACTGCCTGAGTACAAAGCGTGGTTCGATTGAAAATTTTATTCATTTAAGCAATAAAGTGTTTCCATGATGGATTTTCATTTTGCTTGCCGCTAAATTCTACCGAAGTTTTAAATGCATAAAGACTAATGGTTCCATCTAGGTTGGCTGTATATGTTTTATTAAGGGCCTTCAAAAGGGACACCTAGATGGCAGTAGTGAATAATTCCCAGATGAGTAATTTTTGAAGATGAATAATTCCATCTTTAACATATTTAAAATTTAATCATGGATACTTCGATAGAACAACATATCGCCTGAATTAGTCGACAATTCAAAGATTAGGGAAAAAATTTCAAGAAACCGGCTCTGACGACGATAAAAAAGGACTGGCAGACCAAAAACTACGAGGAATTCCTTGTAGTGGAGACTTATGAGGGATGCAAATTCGAAGGAATACACTTTCGTCCAGGCTTAATACTAGTCGATTGTGGAATAGAGAAAGATTTCAACTGCTCAGCTAAAGGCCGACGTCAAAATATGTAGCTGAAGAAGTGGCCGAAAGCGAGGTATCTGTTGACGTCTCCCTGCTACCTCATGAAAATGAGAGAACCAGGGACATTGGCAGCGAGTTCGTGACGTTTAGGCAAGGTGGCATAGGAGACTCCGACGGAGTATCACTGTCAGACATCGATGGGGTCATGAAAAGAGATAAAAGTGAAGTGGCAAAGAAGTAGTATGATAAAAGCGAGATTTTCCATGGCAGAAATACATTTCCATTGCCTACCGAGGGGCAACCGCTATTAGAAAAAACCTTTTTCTTCACTTTAGTTTTTCACGGAGTTACAAATCCACGTTCTCTCCGAATTCCGAATGGTAGTTACGCACCAACTCATTCGGCTACGGCGGCCGCCGTTAGCATAAGGATATTTACTTGGGAATAAAACTCAGGCTCAATCTGATTTACTTCGAAAACTGGTAGAATACTGAAGGGTAGGATGCACCGTATGGACGTGCTTTCTTATAGCTCTAAATTTTTTATAGCAATAATCACATATCTAATTACACAATTATTCTAATAAATATGTATTTAAAATATGTAATATAATATACCACCATTGTTCTTATATGTTATTGTTGTCATGTATGGTGTTAGGAAGCTCAAGCTCATAACTAAAACTGACTCGGGTTGCCTTTCGGCTATTTTGCTGAAGAACTGTTTGTGTCATGCAGAGCCTCCTCCAATTATTTTTAATAAATTGTTGACCTCCGATATTTTTGTTGATGACTTGAAAGAGACATCCGTTATCCGTATATTTAAGGGTGGAAATAAGAACAATGTTCGCAAATATAGGCTGATTTCGAAGCTCTTGTCTGTTTCGACACTGTGATAACTGTGAAAAGTGATGTAATGATAATGAAAAGTTATATTTAGCTGTTAAAAGCTTAATTTCTGTCCATTTATTTCGTAAAAGTTGGAGTATGACGCTGTTATCTGGAGAAAGTACCAAATAGCTCGCTCTATTCGAATTTTCTACGATTTGTGATCTGAACCTTTACCATATTACCACTCTCGTAGTCCACAACGTAGTCCTCATGTTTAGAAAGAAATCCGAAGAGACTCTTAGAAGAGGACTCAGAAGGCTCATCGTATCAAATTAAAGTTAACGCTACCTAAAGGCAGTGTTTTAGGGCGGCGCGGCTGGACACTAATCTAGCAAAAACCACTATTGTAACATTCACAAAAGAATACAAACTCAAACATCTTAAACCAATTTAGTTATATGGAATTGAGATAAAAATATAAAAGTAAACAAAACTATTGGGTGCAACGTTTGCGCTAAAAGTGATGAATGCACATATAGAAGAAATGACGAGAAAAGCCATTACAGTACTCATGACGTGTAAATCGATTGCAGGCACGAGTTGGGGATGTACATGAAACATACTGCTATGGATCTACATGGATATAGTCAGACTTATGATTTCCTACGGAGCGTTGCTCGATGAAGCAATCAGTTATAAACATACTAACAAGGTTACGAAAACTTGCATAAAAAGAGCCATGCGTACATGTCCCCTAGCATCAATGGAGGACCTACTAAAACTGGCATCTCTTCAAATTCATATCCAATTCAAAGCGAGAAGGGCTAACCTAAGGAGAACCAAAGTTACCATTTGCTCAGGAGCTTATCAAAATCTCTAGTTTGATATTCTTGCTGAACTAACGCCTAAGATCTCTTTGCCGTGCTACCGTGGCAGGCTACCAAAGTTCAGTTCTGTTAAACTGATCTTGGGAGTAATAGCACTTGAGATAGGCTATCTAAAAACTGCAAGATATATCACAGCATGATAACATGGTATACGGACGGATCCCTCAACGCTTAACGGGCAGAGGGAGGTGTCTACGGAACGGAACTCTTTCCATGCTACATCAAAAGAGGTGGTGGAATATCTTGATAAGCTAAACATCCTAGACCAAAACAGTCAGGTACGGATTCTGTACGCTCCAAACATATAGAAACCACTTGAAAAGAAATGACAGATAAATTAGGCAGGAAGTGCGCGGTCTTCTTATTTATAAATCATACTATGACAATTTACCAAAAGGTGAAGGAAAACGAGAAGACGAAAAGGAGACGGGTGGGGGGTTGGGGGGTTTGAGTATTTGTAGACTTTGTGGACTGCACCTGACGCAAACAGAACTCGAAGTAATTCCGAGTCTCACGGCCTCTATACCCCAAGGATAGTGCCCCGTGAAGATGCCCACAAAATTTTAGAGCTGAGATTTTGCCATCCTCAGAATATCTCTCGAACGCCTCTGATCCGAACGTGGCCAGAAGGATTTCGCGATCTAACACGTTCGTCTACTTTCCCAGGGCTCGCTGAGTTCGTGCAAAGCCCATCCTTTCAGGAGTAGAGCAATCGAAAGTGAGACCAGGCATTCCCTGACCAGTTTCGAGTGGTCCATAATAGAGCCCAGGGCCCTAATTGCCGTTTGGCTGTCGGAGTAATATTTACCTTCTTAACAGCTATTACGCCTGTCAGCTGCTTCTTTGATTGCGGCCACCTCTGCTTGAAACACACTGCAGTGACCCGGTAACCTGACTTTGAGTTTAATGGGGAGCTCTTTGCAGAATACTCCTCCTCCAATCCTACCATCCAATTTCGAGCCATCCGTGAACAGGTTAACCAGACCCTGTCCCCAGGTGTTGTCCCCGGTCCGCTCCTCCCTTGATGGAATATGAGTGGAGAAAGTTCCAATTGAGCTAAGCGAGGGTACACACTGATCCGTCGATGGGGGATGAACTCAAAAATTCTAAGGACGCTTGAGTGCCCATATGTGAAATTTAGCCTATAACCCGAAGCCCTCAGTCTGATTGCGGTACGTGTAGCGGCAATTCAGCCTGCGGTGTCTACGGGTACCACATTAAACATTGCGTTGAGCGCCAGAGTACGAGTCGAACGAAGCGCCCAACTGGTTCCAATAAGTGCCAACCGCTGAACTCTCTCCAGCTTCTTCACCAATATCGTCTTCTCCACCAGTTCCACCAGGCTATGAGTCCATATAACAAGTTAGACTTTACAATAGTAAATATAACCAAAAAAAATAACTCTAGGCGAAAGGCCCCATCTTGTGCCAATAGTGCCCTTGCATCCATGCCTTCCTTACTTTCTCCTAAATGTTGGGCTTCCACGTTAGCTTACTGTCAAGGATTAGACCTAGGTACTTTACCTTGTCAGAAAGCACCAACGGAGCGCCCTCTATTGAGGGGAGTTGAGATCTGGGAATTTTATATTTAAAATGACGAGCTTCATCTTAAGAGGACTAGCCAACAAGCCACAGTCTGCTGCCTATCGAACAACTACGTTCAGATATCCCTACATCATATCGCATAGGGTATGTACAAGCTTTCCTCTAACAATTAATGCCACGTGTAAGCAATCACCCTACAACCCCTCCTCACCAGCTCCTCCAGCAAGTCATTCATAACAAAAATCCAGAAAAATGGTAATAGAACACCGCCTTGCGGCGTCCCCTACTCACCTTCGGACGGAGAGAGACGTCGCTCCACTCCGCCGCGACCATTCTGTCGCTAAGCATTCTATTTCCCAACCCCCAACCTACCTAGAGATTTAGTGATTGCCCCCGGAAGGACGTTTTTAAAAGCCCCCTCAATATCGAGGAAGGCGCCAACTACGAGTTCTTTCTGATACAGAGACTCCACAATATCTTTAACAGTTGTATGCAGGGCAGATTCCACTGATCTGCCTTTGCAGTAAGCATGTTGGTTATGGGTAAGGCTTTCTCAAGTGGGCCACAAAATTACCAAAGTGCATATTTTGCGATGAAATTCAGCCAGGACTGAGTTCTATCATCCAGAAGCACACTCAGAAAATTTTGTTGTAAAATTCTAAATAGTTTTTGTTTTATTAACTATCGAAGTTTTTTGCGGCGCTTGAATAATTATCACATTTCTCGTAAAGTAAGTATCCGATTACAACGATTTTTCAACTGCAGACTGATAAAGGATGATATTTTCCAAAAACGTTATTTTTATTCCGAAACTTGATGTTTTGTTTTTGTAAATAATTTTTTTTAATAAAAAATTAAAAATTTAACTAATTTCTGCGCTTCTGGGATGAAAATTTTTTAAGGATATTAACGTAATAAACATCTGTGCATTTATGTATGGAAAAAAATGCGTGCAATTCGAAAAGGATTAATTACAATTAATTTTTTTGTGCCAGAATGCGCGCTTCGACTTACGTGGACGCGCACGAACACACAAACGGCGACTCGCGGGCGGCTTGCGAAAAACCGTGTTTCGGACACATCTCAACGCGATATGCTTCCGTAAGATCAGTTTTGCCGACTTTTCCGTTACTGGTGTTGACTTGTTTTTAAAGATTGGCCATATAAATAATTTACGTATAACAGAATTTGCGCTTTGACTGTCGCGGAAATACGTAATGATAACACAGGCCAACAAAATCTCGCTTTTTTACAGCTTTTAAAACGGCTATGGGTGTTTCTTGAAGGTTTTTTTATGCTGACAACGAATATGACCTTGAAAATGCTCCAGCACGTCAGGATTTTTGGCAATTTGAGGTTAAAAAGTCATTTTGGACATTTTTTTATTTTTTTTTGGGCAAGGTAAAGTTTTTTTTTTAATTTTCCACAACGGCATCGCAAAGTACTAGTCTTCAGCTTTAAAATCCATTTTTAAAAATTTTTTTGCGTTTAATATAAAAAAAGTTATACTATTTTGAATTCGCCCTTTACAAGGGCGTTAGAGAGTTAGAAAGGTTGAATTTGCATATCTAAAAGTCTCCAATTCAAAATAGAATAACTTTTTTTATATTAATCGTAAAAATATTTAAAAAAATGCCCTTAAAATTTCTCGCTGAAAAACAACAACAATTCACGGACGGTTACAAAAAGTGAAACAGATATAGAAAGTTGTACAGATATCGCATATTCATTTGTTATTTCGAGAAAAAATGAAAATCATTCACGCTTTTTACACTTTTCATGTAGTTTGTTTTTACATAATGGGTATAATTTTAGATTGATCGTGGGCTGAAAATATTTTGCACTCGATGGAATTTTTATCTTTTGGAATAAAAGAATGGAACTGCCTCGTATTTTTCAAAGTTTGCGCTTTGGAATAGCGCTTTTTCAACTTACTAGAGTGATTTTCATCAGTAATCAAATCAAATTTTTACAGTAATCAAATTTAATTTTCTTAGAATTGACTTTTGCCCAATCATACAACTGTTTCGGTTCCGTAATTTTCACCGGGATTTTATCTCGCAAGCTTGCATGGTACGCATCTCTCTTTATAGCACCACCAATACCATCGCAGGCACCTTTCCCATGTGCAGAGGCAAAAAAGTGCCACTCGGCATCGACGCCAAAATACTTTTTGTGAAATAGTAAATTTATAAAATTGTACTTGTTTTTGTACTGTGAGGCCGCCCCGTTGGAAAAATAATAGATTTTCTTCACATTTCGTTTACCAAACTGTTTAATCAAATATTGAATCAATTTAGAATTGAACAAATTGACTGAATTATCACAAAATTCGTATGCTGTTCTACGCCGTTTTCTTTGTAATGCACAACGTAAGGATGTATTGTTGCCTGCGTTGCATTTCGCATTTTGGTCACTTATTCGAACTAGATTTGTGTAAACACAACTATGGTTTTGTTTTCCGAAAGGGTTACAACAACGATTTGCATGTGGCATTATATTAGTCTATACTTAGTTTTG
>JAYXIM010033113.1:0-15810 GCA_037575425.1 Anastrepha fraterculus
AAATTTTTAATTAGTAGGAAGTTAATATGAAGATTAACAAGAATAATGAGAACCATGGTCAAACTTGTAGTTGGCGATTTTTTTGGTACTAAGAGTTTATTTTGGATATATGTTTCTTATTTAGAGAACCCCATGGTAGCGGTATAGAACAAATTGTATGTCATTTTTTAATGTTGATTTATGCATTCAAATAAGATTAACCCATTAATGACAAAGTATGATATATCATACGCAAAAAGAGCTTTTTTCAAAAATTCACCAAAAACCCAATATTATATAAAAGCTTTTTATATTTACAGGGCGGGTGAGATAAAAGAGTAATTTGAAAATTACATTCTTCTTTTATTTACATTTTTCGCGCCAATTCATGTAGTGTTTTTCGGAAAAGTGAATAATGCCACGCAGGTGAGTTTTATATCTTAAAAAAAACCAAGCAACAGTATTATATACATAAATACGTGCATTAACTCAAAGTTGAAACCATGAAGCATCGAATACATATAAAATGCAGTGAAAAATTCGCCCCGAAATGTGTTTTAGCTTTTTGTAAATCATTGCGTATTTTTTATCATACGTAAACGCTACCCCAGTTTGGGTTTACGGGCATTCATATATATATAATACCTTTTTATAGACAAGCAACAACTGAGGTGATAATTGGATAGCTCGAAGATCTGAATGAGGACGATAATGCAGTTATTATAAACGACATCAGAAATGCCCATTCAATCGATGTGAATTTATTTCCACCTGAAGAACAAGAGTTATCCGATTGCGATGATGCAGATGAGAACGATGAAGGTATACTGGGCGACTTGGGCCGTGGGGTTCTAAAAAGGCCATGCGCAATTTGCCATTTCAGAAGTGGATAATGTGCAGTTGTTTTAATGATGTGATCAATTCAAAAACCTCGCGGTCAGTGACTTCCCCTCAAAGGAAAAAGAAAAAACCCACAATTCGTCGAAAGTGGTCCAAAATAGAACTAAAAACAAGAGAAGGCACAAGCACAAAATATGCGTTCACGCTCCGGATATTATAGCAGATATTTTGAATAACGATTTAAGTCCATTACAACTTTTTAAACTAATTTTTGATGACGATTTTATGAAATATATACAAGTACAGACTATAAAATACGCTGTAAACAAAGGATATGAAGCGGTGACCCTAAATCTTGAGGAATTGTACACATATGGGGTTGGTAAAACAAGGTGACTATTCTCAACCATAATTTCACTTCATTACCTGATAAATTTATTAGTTGCATTTTTAGGTACCAGCTATTCGGATGTGCTGGGAGACAGAAAGTGATGTGTACAACTATTTAGCGGCAGGTTCAATGGCGCGGAATAAATTCAAAAAAATACATCGGTACCTTCATTTTAATAATAATACACAAATTGTTGTGAATAATAAAGCATTCAAAGCACAGCCTATTCTGGATCATTTAAATACAAAATTTAAAGAGCTTGGAAAACCATTTGGAGCTTCATTTTCTGTAGACGAATCAATGGAGCCTTATTTTGGTAAGCATTCTTTCAAAACCAGTAGAACTTCGTCCAGTTTCAGCACTAAAGAGGAAACGAGAAAACGAAAGTAGATACGATGGAGTCAAGCACTACGTAAATAACTGAAGAATTCAACGCCGATGCAAAGTTTGTGGCAAGTGTACGAAACTTATATGCATGAAAGGTAGTTTCGGATTGCACCCAGATAACTGTTTTTACAAATATCATGTAACTGACTTATCAAATAACTAAGAAATTTAAAAATGCATAGATGTATAATATGTCACTTTATAAATAAAATGTTGATTTGAATTCAAAACCTATGTATATATTGAAGTTTTATTTTCATAGAAGTAGCTCTCCTAATACGCTTATGTATGATATATCATACGCTTTGCTACGCACTCATCTTTTGAGATTTTTTTTTTGAAAAATGGAAATGAACCGTTTAACATCAGCACAAATACTTGGTGAAAATTTCAGTCACCTATCTTAACCCGTTTTATGTGTGAGCATTAATGGGTTAAAATTTGCAGAAAACCAAAAAAAAAAAAAAATTATTTATTAAAATATTGATATTTAACTTTTTTCCATCTTCACAATTTTTTTTTACAATTTTTCTACTTTCTACCTTCATTGCCACAACTCACTTTCATTTTCGTGTTAATTAATTATAGTACAAGGACTTATCGACAAGTTTGGATAACATACTTGCTTCTTACTTAATTCTGATAACTCTCTTTTGAAAATATAGTTCATCCTCTTAAAAATCATATACATACATGCAGGTTGAACGCTATGAAGTGTTACCAACTTCACACTGCTTGTATCTGTAAAACAGCTCATGACATCAACGTCAAAATTGTTCTAATGACAGTTCAATATATTGTCTGTATCAAAAGCATTTGCGTCTCAGTTTTGTTGATTTTTTTTTCCTGTGATGGAATTCAAACGTAATAGTGCGATTGCGTTAAATTTGGCTGGAAAATCACAACCAGCTATTGTTCCTGAGCTCAGTTACCTCAAAGTAAAATGGTTGTGTATCGCACTATAAAACGTTACAATGATACTGGTAGCATTGCAAAACGCTATGGAGGTGACCAAAAAAACCGCAACAACGCCGGAAATGGTTCGGAAAGTGAAGGCTCGACTTGAACGAAATCCACGTCGAAGTGGAAGAAAAATGGCCAAAGAACTGAAAATTTCGCAAGGCAGCGTTCAACGCATATTGAAAAATGAGCTCAAGGTCAAGGCTTACAAGTTCCAATAAGCACACAGTCATTCACCTCAGCAAACAAAAGTTCTGTGCGAAAGAGCAAAGGAGTTGTTGCGCTTGCAGGAACGTGGCGAATTTCCTAACATTGTGTTTTCTGATGAAAAAAATTCCCCAATTTAGCAGTTCATAAACACTAAAAACGATCGTGTTTACTTGACCGAAAGCTCATACGAGAATTTGAGCCTACGTATGGCCACTCGAAGCAATTTCCCATCGCAAGTAATGGTTTGGGCCGTAGTGACCGCTGATGGGCGCTCTCCAATCGTTTTTATCGAGCCTGGTGTCAAAGTGAATGCGACTTATTATCTCGGGAAAATGCTTTAGAAGCTGCTTTAGAGCCGTGGAAACGCAAACATTTCGGTCGTAGACCATGGACGTTCCAACAGAACTCGGCACCGTCTCATAAAGCTCGTGTGAACCAAGAATGGGTAAAAAATCATGTTCCACACTTAATTTCGTCCACATAATGGCTTTCGAATTCGCCAGACGCAAATCCGACGGACTATTCCATCTGGTCCATTTTTGAGAGCAAAGTGCGGACTAAAAAATATGCCAGTATGGATGCGCTGAAAAAAGCTATTATACGAGAATGGGCCAAAATACCTCAAGATCACATTCGTGCAGCATGCAACTCATTTTTTGACCGTTAGAAGGCTATAGTCAAGGCAATAATAGGTGGTCATATCGAGCTAAAGTGAATATATGTTAAAATTTTAATCATTTTTGAACAATTTTGTCTTTGAAATCAATAAAATCGAATTTCACTAATGTACCTATATCCAATTTTCTAACTTTGAGCAAATTTAAAAACAAACAATTAAAAAAAAAAATTGAAGCTTTCATGAAAATTTAATCAGATTAAATTTGGAAATTGAGTTTAGAGCTCTGATGAATTTTTTTTTGGCTTGAAATTATATGTAAAACCCATTACGATGTCGGGGAAAAAACGTTATATACAAATTGATCCACTCTAATGTACTTACTTATATGTACCTACATACATATGTACGAGTATACCCCATAATTCAATTATTTGTGTAGCCAGTTGTAAACTACAGCACTCTTCTCAATCGAAATTAATCAGGGATCGTCTAACTTTCTCTTCCCACGCAGTCATCACCCGTATAAGGGTACCAACGCGCTGGATCATCGTAAAAAACTATGTGGCTGCGTAAGGTGCCCTTGAGGTAGTTTCTTAGGGCAAAGAGATGGGTGGCAGTTGTCGTGGCTAACTGTGCTACGCTTTTGGATAGGATAGCATTAAGTCATTTCAGTGAGCGCTGGCGACCTGCAAGTTTGAAAAGTCCTTCTGTCCGCTGAGGAGTGCAATTGGGTTAAAGAGACTTTAAGGCTAATAAAATTGAAAGTATCGGCAGTTGTGGAGGGTCTTAATAAGAGTTTCTCCTTTGTAATTCCATGCATTGAGACGCAGCTTATTGTCAAATTCCTTCCAAGGTTGATGTGCCGTAGATATTGAGTTGACTTTATCAGTTCACTTTATCAGTTGTCATTATTCAAAAGTCTCCCACTTTCCGCTATACTTTTTTTCATTTTCTATACGAATATACTAAGTTAACCGAAGTCAGGTGAATAAAGTATTTTGAATAAAAAAATCATCCCTATCGATTATTTTTTTTTGATAAATTAAATTAAAAAATATGTATTATACAGAGAAATTAAAAAAAATGTACATTCACCATAGTTTTTAATATTCAATAATAAATATTTAAAACTTTTTATGGAGTGAAAAGAATTTCATGATTGAATTTTCATCTTTAGCCACGCGCGGCGCAATATATCATCATACAGTTGTTCGAAGTAACCTTGTTTAGTTATCATTTGAAAGGAAAAATTCTAAGCTTATGAGCATAAGGAAAAATATTAAAAATTCCGAAATTAAAAAAAAAAATGCAATAAAAAATAAAAAAAATTTAAACTTCAACACAAAAAAAATCTTTAATTTTAACAAAAAAATTTTTTTTTTAGTTTTACCAAAACAAATGTTTAAATTTCAACATAAAAAAAATATTTAAGTTTTAACGAAAAAATTGTTTAAATTTTATTATAAAAAAAATTTACAAATTTTTATCTTTTACATTTTAACAAAAAAAAAATATCAATTTTAACATAAAACACCATTTTTAAGTTTTAACAAAAGAAAAAAATGTTTAAATACTAACTTTAAAACCAAATTTTTTAAATTAATTTTATTTAAATACATTTTTTTTTATTTAAAAACAATTTATTTTATTTTTACTTTAAAAAATATTTTATCGAAAAAATGTTTATAATCAATTTTTTATAAGAAAAAACCGGAAAAATTCTATAGGAAGCATTTATTGGTTTCCTTTTTTCACTTACAATTTAAGACTTGCATTAAAAAATAAAAATTGTTAACCACTTATATACATAGATATGTGGCGACTACGCGTGGAACACACTACTTACCACCCACAAATTTACCCAAGAATGATAGATTTACAAGGTTTGCTCTTTAACTATGGGGAAAAAGAAAATTATGAGCGGAACTTCGACTAACTCGTCACTTGGGATATGCTTAACAAAATTTCGCTTGGGCTACTGATATACGATCAAAATCAATACAGCCAACACATTAAACAAACTTTCACTTTAAATAACGCACAATAAAATATCGCACTTTTCGCATATTCGCTGTACTCGTGTCATGGCATGAGCATTGACTGTGTTAATTTTGTTCATATATCACTATTACAAGCTTAATTTTGTTAAACACATCCCAAGTGACATCAGTCCGCCTGCCAAGTTCGCTCAAAGCCGAAGAAAGGTCTACTACATACATAGACTAACTCTTTTCACCATGGGATTCTGTACGATAATTTCACACCTATACACACTCTCGTCCAAACACATATTTGTGCTCGTCCAATCAGTCATTGTTCAGATGGCAACAAAGCAACACGAACTTAGACTGTATTGATTTTATTTCGTATATCACTAGCACGATCTTATCGGTAATTTCACATATTCACACACTCATCCAATCAGTCGTTGTTCAGACGGCAGCGAAGTGTCATTGGTTGATTTTTTTCGTATATTATCAACACAATCTCAGTGCCCTGCTACGTCAGTCTATCAGCTGATTCTGTCAAGCTTGCTGAGAGCCGGATAACGGTATGTTATTGGCCACACCTTCTCGATTCTTTTCACCATAGCACACAGTCTACTCTCTCCCTTCTTTTCCTTTTTCCTTGAGCTGCGGTGGTCAATGAATCGGGCACTTGACACTCCACACACGCATGTACGCTAAATTATTTATTAAACTGGGTACTAGTCCAATATCTAGAATATCTAGTTATCAATAAATAATACTAGGTGCTCAACTAAGTTATCGCTGTTCTTTTGATGAAAATACAACTTCATTCTGAAAAAATGGCTACAAGTGAAGTATTGAAAGTATTGCCCATCGCTGGCTACTACTTTTTACATCTTTTTGGTAGATCTCGTATACCGTCGCGCTAAAACTGTTCGTCTTTTGAGGCTATCCACGTATCAAGCCATTTTTTGATGTGTTCATATGAATGAAACTGCTGGTTAGCTAGACCATGTGCCATCGATCGGACCAGGTGGTAATCGGACGGCGCAATATCTGGAGAATATGACGGGTGGGGTAAGGTTTCCCATTTCAGTGTTTCCAGGTGGGTTTTAACGGGTTTGGCAAAGTAAGGCCGAGCGTTGCCATGCTGTAGAATCACTTTTTCATGCCTCTCCGCGTATTGCGGCCGCTTCTCCCGCACTGCTCGGATCAATCGCAACAATTGAAGTCGATAGGCCCGTATGCATTGACATCACCGGAGAATGTAAAACTTGAATGTCGTTTTGCACTTACTTCCCATTGACTATCCGTCATTTCCATTGCAGCTCAAACTGCAATCAGGTTAAAAGACAATCTTGGAGACAATCTCTCAAAAGACATGGTAGCATTTTCGGGCAGTTAACACTGTATTTCTCCGAACTTTGAACAAATCTCTCTACCCGCAAACTGGAGTTTAAGGGTCGTGCTAGAGTAATCTTTCCAAATAGGCAGGATTGGGTGGGGAAAATCTGCACCGAAGCTTGCACCTCTGTCTTCACTGTCGGTTCCAAGATGGAATCGGGAGTCGAAGCGGGGATTTTCTCTAAGTCAGCCAATTTATCTGTCTTCTTTAAACTGCCAAACACTGCTAGTGTTTTTCAAGCAGAAGTCTTTGCGATCTGCACGGAAGCGAGTGAGATATTAACATTTTCTCCGATAGTCAAGCCGAGATTAAGGCTCTGACGGCGCCATGGAGCAGAAAAAAATTAGTAAACTCCTGTAAAAAAGAAGATAAAATCTCTTGGGTGCACAAGTAACATTTCTCTAATCTGGGTTCCAGGACAAAGGAACATAGAGGGAAATAAAATTGCTGATGAGCTTGCCAAGAAGTGGACTGAATTGGCCTCAGAGACCTCCTACCCGGTCATCGGCATTCCCTTGACAGTTGTTAAAGGGGAACTGCACAAATTATTTCTCAGGAAAGCATCTCGCGCACTGCTCGGCTAAATCGCATCAATTGAAGTCGATACCGATCCCCAGTGATGGTTTCGCTTGGTTTTAACAGTTCATAATAAACAACATCAACTTGGTCCCATCAAATAGTACATAGCATAACCTTCGCAGCGTGAATATTCGGCAAGGCGACGACGTAAAAGCATGACCGGGCAGTCCTCATGACTGCATTAATGAATCCGTTTTTCATCACCTGTCATGATGCGATGAAGAAAACCCTTCCCCTTTTGCCGCTGGAGCAGTTGTTCACAGGCGGAATAAAGGGATTTCAACCTCCCTTGGTTTTAACTCATAAGGAACCCAAGTCCCCTGTTTTTGAATCATACCCAAAGCATGCAATAGCTTGGAAATAGATTGGAGGGTAACTCCTAATACTGAAGCAAGCTCTTCTTGCGTTTGATACGGATCCTCATTGAGCAATGCCTCCAATTCAGCGTCTTCGAAGGGTTTTGGCCTTCCTTCGCGCGAACGGTCGTCAACATTAAAATCACCGTGTTTGAAGCGACGGAACCAATCTCGGCACGTTGTTTCACCTAAAACAGCATATCCATAAACTTTTTGTAGCTCTCGATACGCTTCAGCCGCCGTTTTTTTCGAATGAAAGAGGGAAATCAACACTTCCCGCAAATGACGATTATTCGGCACAAAATCAGACATTTTCACAAAACCAAAAGTATTTGATACCAAAACAAAATTACTAATGTGTCGAAGCAGTTTGCTAAGCATATGTCTAAGCTTGGTTCATGACGTTTAGGTTATGTTAGAATCGACTAGCACACACTGCTGGCGGCATCTATTGACAAACAGCGATAACTTAGTTGCGCACCTAATAACATTCTATTATCCATTCCCATTTTAATTAAACTTCTAGTGAGGTAAATATGTACCCCATACAAAGGTTTGTGTTTTTCCCCATTTTTCGAAATTTTGCAAAATGAAACTGAAAATCGAAAATTACATATATAGGTATAGGTTGAATGAATTATATCATATATTCTGTAACTGTAAATGTATGAAATTCTCTAATAAATTGAAATTTTGTGTTTAGATACAAATTTTATTTTTACTTCCTTAAGCTACACAGATTTTTGCTTTCAATTGCTATGACTTCTTTCCACTTTATAATCGATAATATATAAGCAAATTGAAATGATATCTGACTACTGGCTTCAATATATTACCAAGCATATATTTTGCCTTAATTGTAGGTACCAAATATTTCCAAATATTTATTGAAAATGAAAATATATTTCAGCATTCATAAGCCCTGCACAGTTCAATAGTCGTATACTCTATTACGAGAATCCAAATGAAATAAAACTCTCGCATAGGTACAAGCGTGTAAGTAACTAGGCAACTATTAATCCTTATGATTTCTTTCAAAACAGGTGAATGACAAATATACAAAACAAAAGCGAAAGAAAAACTTAATATGCGATATTAATTTCACTCTCATTACTAATTGACCACAGCTTTCTTGTATTTCATGAGGCAAAAACAAAAAAAGGAAACCAGAAAAATATCAAACTAACTAATAATAATACACATAATTAATGTATAAACTCTTCTAAGCATCAAGCAGTCATTAATTACAATACAAAATGAAAACATTTCCGCATTTAATGCACACTAACGATGCCAAATTTATCTGTAGGCATAATATAGTAAATAAATCAAGAGGCCGATATTAATTTGGAAAATATTAGATGCGTGAAAATGAAAATATTACTGGCAGTGAGTGAAAATACATATATACATACATATACAACTATTAATTAAATTCTAGTGCATTTGTATACATACAAGAGTGTTCGTAATAACAGCAGCGCGACATATTGCAAAGTTTTGATTATGTATTTTTTATTTTTCTTTTTACTTCTTTTTTAACTTTTCTATAAAAATATAGTTCATATTATCACAAAAACCATATAACTCAACGTTCCAAGCTGAGTAACATTTATTTTTTCAAGAAATCTGCACAAAAATTTCAAAAGTTTTAGGACTAGGATTCTGACTTCAGAACTTTTAGGAAAATTTCGAGTAGGAGGTTTAAATTTTAGCGGAATATTCAGCCAGCTTAAAATGCGCTTTAACCCTCGAGAACACGCGCCTCGTAAGATAGCACGGATTCTCGCGCATGAGCATTTTGCTCACTTCATGTAAGAATGTAACTTTTTACTGGATTATGATTTTTAAACATTTCCTTTTTAACATAGCTATAATACCAAGTCATTTTTTTTGCAATTATGTGTTTATTTAAGGAATTCACACTGTAAAATTATATAGATTCATTCAATCAAGACATAACCAAAAATTTTACATTCATACTTTAGTATATTAACAAAAAAAAACTCCTTGTAACAAAATAAATAAATAAAAGACAAGAATTAGTCTTCGGTAAGATTGACATTTACGTTGCTTTCGAAGCAAGATGGGCACATATACTTAACGTGTTCCGTGCGAAGTAATTTTCCACATAAAGTGCAGCCTTTTTTCGAACGTCTGTTTTTACTCCTGGGGCAAAGCTCGCAAAAGCCCGGTTGTAGGTGTTGGCTTTCAGGTTTTTTTGCTGGTACAATGCGATCCATAGTATTTCTTAAATGACGAGGTAAAGTTTTTATGGCCTGCCGATTAGAAATATGTGGCTTTATTAGCTCCAGGGCAATTTCCTTTAGAAACGTCCTCCTCTGGGTTAAATTTGCGAGTTTTGCCAGTAATGTCAATAAGCGTGAAAAAGAGGCGCATTGGCCACCTGCAGGTTATCCTGGAAACTGAATATGTGCCTTTCATTTGATCAACAGTGTCTACACCCCCTTTCGTCTGGTTGTAAAAGGTTATTACTTCGGGTTTGTTCTCAGATGTTTCATCATTAGCTTGGCCATCGGCATGAAGTGATGATAGCATAAGTACAACTTTTTTCTTTTTTTTCACTGGAATGTAAGAGACAAGAACCTTGTTTTCGGCAAATGCAGTCATTGGATGTGGTTGCGGCCTTCCTTTTGCTGAAATAAATTGAGGTGGAATTTCCTTTTTATTTTTTCTTATTGTACCCACAATGGTCGTTTCTATATTGTTTGTATAGTTCATCTGCTAAAGGTATTGAAGTAAAATAATTATCCATGGTAATGTTTCTGCCACTATTCAAAATTGGGGCAGCAACCCGAGGTTTTCAACAAAAAAGATAAATCAAGAAATACTTACATTGTTTCTCGCGCAATGAGCAAAAAGCCGCTCTTAAAAATCAACCGTCTGCCTACACGTCCGATCGTGCACTAATCGAAAGAAATGCTCGTCAAAGTACGATGCACAACTACTAGCGAAGGTACTCACCACAATTAGTGCCAGAATTACATACAACATAAAAATTTCGCGAAATGAAGAATTGCTTAAGCAAAATGCTCATAGCGCGTGTTCTCGAGGTTTAATTAAAAAAACATTTTTTTTTTGAGGTTTCATATAACGAATGCTCGAAACGAGTTTTATATGGCGAAAGTATACATGACCGTCAGCGAAAAAAAAAGTCTCAAAAATCAACGCAATTTCTGAGGTACTTTAAATTTGCACTTTATTAAAAGGAAAATTCCATAAGCTATTAGATTGGAGAATAAGTCCGCAGCGTGTTTACCGAAGGCTTTTCTCTTAACAGAAAACAATAAGTTAATCAATTACATATTCGCCGTTGCTATTTACAACCTCTTCCCACCTCTCGACGAATTTGTTGAAGCCGTTCCGTCAAAAACGACCTGGTCTGGTGTCAAAGAAATTCTTGAGCCAGTTTTTAAGAACCTCTTTTTTATCGAACGCCCTTCATATGGTTTAACAGGGAGCGGGAAAGATGCTAATTGGTCGGTGCAAGGTCCGGATAATACGGCGGTTGCTGAAGGATCTCCAATTCGAGCTCTTGGAGTGCGGCTTTGACGACTTGTGCAACATGGGCCCTAGCGTTGCTGTGAAGGAGTATGGTTTGACCATGCCGATCAGGTCTTCTGAGTCGAATAGCCGCATTCACGTGATGTAGTTGGGCAATGTGGAGCTCGTTGTTGTCCGTGACATTCTTTCGAACGTTTCCCAGTGCACCGTGCCCTCCCAGTCATACCAAACACATATCATGAATTTCTTAGGATGAAGATCCGGATCGACTCCCGGCTTTGATGTATCTCCTGGAGCCAACCACTTCTTTCTTTGCTTCATATTGATATGTAGGCACCATCTTTTATCTCCCGTGACGATTCGGTACAAAAGGCGTTGTTTATGACCCTGTGTTGCTCGATGGCGGGCGAGATGCTGAGAAACAATTTGAAGCCTTTTTTTCGTTGAGCTTGGGAGGCACCCAGACTACCAATTTTTCGGTAAATCCCATTAAATGAAGGTGACTGAGAATCGTTTTATAGTTGCAGTTCATCTTTTCCGCCAATTCACAAGTGGTTTGGCGACCATTATCCTTCAGAAGTGATTTGAGACGGTCTTCTTCGAATTTTGAAGATATTCCGCTAGGGGACTTGTCATCGATGTCAAAGTCGCCATTTTTGAACTTTCCGAACCTTTCCGTGCTGTGTACTCGCCTGCGACACCTTCTCTATATATGTTGCAAATGTCCCAGGCTGCTTTGACAGCTTTATGACCGCTGACCTGAAAAGCAAAGAAGGGCAGGTATCAGAAATGTTGAGGTTTGCCTCCTAAGTATTCCATTTCTAAGCCTCAAAACTAATAAAAAATTAAATAGCCCAAAAGTACAATTAACATAGTTTTGTAGAGCAGAAAGAATGAATGCTTAGCCTTTGCCAAACAGCAAACAAATCGTTGTAAAATAATAGAAAATATAAAAATCGTTAGGAGCTTATACCCCAACCCAATATAAAACTGGATCTCAAAATTTTTCTAACAATATTAAGTAAAAATTTGAAATATTTATGTACATTTTTTGATATTTTTTTTTAATTTTGCACAAAATTTGGAACTTACATTTATATTGGTTTTGTTCTAGTAGAAGGTATATTTTTTATAAAACAACTAAAGAAAATTAAATAGAAAATAAAGGAATAGTCAAAACGTTGTGATATGTCACGCTACTATCATTGTGAACTCAGGTGTATTTTTGTCATAACAGAGGTTGTTATTTATGCATCTATTATATTTTTTTTAGATATTGATTTTTGTGCAAGGGTGCAAGTAGGTTTTTTAGGTAGTGGCACTAACATTAAATTTCATGTTTAATAATAATATTAATAACAAAAACTTTAAACATCAGATTTAATTTAATTATTGTAATATTCTACTTAATTTGATGATAAATCATTAAAATTCTGGCGCTAATAAAACATTTTAGTAGTCACAGCAAAAATTTATGTATAGATATACTCGAATTTAATACATATATGCCATTCGTCCCATTGCTATTTATTTTGATTATTACTAAGTTCACCTGATAAGGTTTGTGAAGTTTCGTGAAGACAGACACAAGATATTCTAAAAAAAATATATATTTTAAATGCATAGTCAAATTTTTTTTAGTTAGTTGTTGAATAACTCGAAAAGTATTTGTCGGATTCACTTCAAATTTTCACACAATACTTTTAGATTACTTTAAGAAAATGAAAAAAAAAATCAAATTTTTTGAAAGTTCTGACTACTCCTAACCGCTTTAAATATGAGGGTATGTGTTGAGGCTATGTTTAGCTAGTAGCATCTCTTGGAGAAATCTACTTGGGGTGTATCGCTCTTAATCTCGTTCCCGCCAACTGGAAGAAAACGAGGGTTGTTTTCATACCCAAAGCAGAGAGGAGGCGTCACGACTCGGCCAAGGACTTTAGCCCATAAGTCTTATCTCATTTATCCTAAAAGAGTTTGAAAGATTGATTGATTATCATATTCGGGAGCACCTCGAATCCAAATTATCTCCAGTGCAGCACGCTTACCTGAAAGGGAAATCCACGGAATCAGCCTTACACGAGGTCATAGGGACTGTGAAAAAATCTCTGGAAGGCAAAACATTCACTTTGGCGGCCTTCATAGACATAGAAGGTGCTTTTAATAACATCAGGGTGCACTGCGTTAGATAGAATAGAGGTGGAAAGACCTATCTGTCTCTGGATCTTGGCTGCAGGGAAATTAATGCGGTCGCAAGAGGGGCTAAAGTCACTAGATTCGTTAACAGGGGGACGCCGCAGGGAATGAGGGGTCCTTTCGCCCCTACTTTGGCTAGTTGCAATTGACGAGGTTCTGATAATGCTAAATAAGAATGGGGTTAAGGTAATAGCATGCGCCGATAACTTGGTCCTGATGGTATCGGGACCGTTTCCCTCAGTCATGGCTGAGATTTTGGAAAGGTCACTCACTGGCTGTACTCAGTCGCCACAGGTCGTGCTGCACAACGCAGTGGTTTTGCCAATTTTAACGTAACTTGTTTGGTGGGAAGCTCTTCGGAAGAGCTATAATATCACTAAACTGGGAAGGGTGCAAAGGACTGCATGCATTGACATCACCGGAGCATGTAAACTTACGCCAGTGCTACCCTGAATGTCGTTTTGCACTTATGTCCCATCGACTTTTCCGTCATTTCCATCGCAGCTCAAATTGCAATCAGGTTAAAGGAGATAGACTTCTGGAGACAATCTGTCAAGATAGAGTTAACATCGTATTTCTTCGAACTTCGAACAGATCTCTCTATCCGCAAACTAGAGTTCGAGGGTCGTGCTAGAGCAATCTTTCCAAATAGCTAGGGTTAGATCGAGGGGAAAATCTGCACCGAAGCTTGCACCTCTTCCAAGATGGAATCGGGAGTCGGAGCGGGGTTTTCTCTAAATCAGCCACTTTATCTATGTCCTTTAAAGGGCCAAACACTGCTAGTGCTTTTCAAGCAGAAGTCTTTGCGATATTGCAGGCATGCAAAATGCTTAAGGAACGCGGAAGCGAGGGGGATATTAACATTTTCTCCGATAGTCAAGTCGCGATTAAGGCTCTGACGACGCCATGGTGCAGCACGAAATTAGTAAACTCCTGTAAAGAAGAGATCAAATCACTTGGGTGCGCAGGTAACATTTCTCTGATCTGGGGCCAGGACATAGGAACATAGAGCTTGCTGATGAGCTTGCCAGGAAGTGGACTGAATTGGCCTCAGAGATCTCCTACCCGGTCATCGGCATTCCCTTGACAGTTGTTAAAGGGTAACTGCACAAATTATTTCTCAGGAAAGCACAGAAAAGATGAAGCTCCATTTCTTCATGTGCTATTTCGAAAACCCTGTAGCCTCAATGCGATACACGAAGGACTCAGAAAGTCCTTTAGACTCCTAGCCATTCAATTTCCAAACTCGTAGCTGTGTTTACCGGTCACTGGACGATTGGCACACACGCGGAAAAGCTAGCGTTACCATTTAGCCCTCATTTCAGAAGCTGTAGGCACCTTTCAGAGAAGGATCCTGTAGAGCACTTTCTCTGTAAATGTCCGGGATTGGCAGCTAGACGACGAAGGTCACTGGGAGCTCTTTTCTTCGACATCCGGGGCAGTGCGCCAACCTCAATCCAATCAATCTTCTCCATTATATCAACAGCTCTGGCTGGCTTTAGATATCTACCTGTTGGAGGTTTCATAATGGTATCAAAACGGCGCTTTAGTGCTACTTGAGGAGTGACAGGTGCACTTCAATCATTTTGCCTACCTACCATGCAACATAATCTAGTTGAGGGATATTTTCGTTATTCTCGTCAAGGATATTGAAATAAAACAACTTTGAGGAATAGTTTTAAGATGTTTTACCACAGAATGGTTACGAGAACTCTTGATGAGGCTATGCTCAGACTATTAAGCTAAGAGAAAGAGAGGTCACGAACAAAGTAGTATTTTCATTTGTTTCTCATATTTCTATGCCATACAACCGTTTTATTTATTTTTTTTTTGTTTTTTTTTTTTTGAATACTTTCTGAAGGTCCTTAAAAAAATCGTGAAGTTCTGTCAAAAAGTGGAAATGCGCAGAGTAGCTATATTTGACCAGTAAGTCTCAGCCATTTATCGATTTTCTCATGTGTGCCAAAAAAAGCAAATTATATCCCTCGTTGATGCTTATTGGGAAGATTCTTCACCCCTATATACTTTTACAAAATTTATTTTTTAAACAACTTGCAAGCAAATTATCAAGGATATTCAGGGATAAAAACTTTTAATGGCTTTTTTGAAGTGATTTACCGCAAGACAATTATGAAAAAATAAGTCTGCCCTATTTTTTTTCATCTGATACCATATTTCTATCGAGCTTCTTCGAGTAATTCGGGCGATTGCGTTGCGCGTTACTAGTAAAAAAATCAATAATTACTATTCATACCCAAATAGAGGAATCTGCAGTGTTGTAGCATAGTTTTTTCCGACTTCCATTTGCAATCAGCATAAGTTATTTAAAATTTCATTAAAAATAACTACGTTCATTTTTTCTATTAAATTGGTTTAACAAATGTACACCTGTCACA
>JAYXIM010033115.1:0-15748 GCA_037575425.1 Anastrepha fraterculus
AGAATTTTGAGCTTTTTAAAATTTGCGCTTTGCTATATTGAAATTTAATAAGCTTTAAAAATTGCGTACCCAAATTGTTTTTAGAAAATTCTGATTGAAAAATGGTATGTTTTGATGAAAATTAGTCGAATTTGTATAAACCCTGGCCACATTTTGGAACATAGACTCTTTTTTATACAAAGACATATTTTGCATAAAAATATATAAAAAAGAATAATTGAAAGAAAATAAATACGTAAATAGTTACAACCTGTCAGTCTGTGGTGGCCTTATAATTATTTTCGCCGGCATAAGCTGTCCCCATAACTTTTGGCCAATGCCAAAGTGCGCTGCCCGAATCCTGCCGGTAACGTAGAGACGACCATAGTAAATTCGCAGAACATTCCTAGTTTCTTGTCTTGCAGAAATTTGAGGAAAATTTCAAAAAAATTTCTAGAATTAAAATTTAACAGCTGAATGTTGAATCCTCCCGAAATAGGCGAAAAAAAAAGTTACTTTAAGAAGTAATTAAAATAATTTTGGAGTCTCTGAAGAAAATCATGTAGACGATTTAGCCTAAATTTTGAATATTGAAGCGTACATTTTTAGCCAACAGCTGCTTGATATTTTTCCAACCGAGATAAACGACATAAATGAATAAAACGACACTTGTAATGTTGCCACGACAGTTGCCACACTGTAGGTTGCCACGACTGCAGGTTGCCACAATACCCAAGTTTTTTTTTCGGTCACTCGGCTATTTCAGCGGCATTAGCAAAATTTTCACGAAGAAAACTGAATTGGTATTGCTCATTCACAGAAAGAATATTATAATCACAACAAAAAACAAAAAAAAAGTTTCAAAATTTCTCAGAAATTACCTCCAGGTTTTCTTATTTCTTGTGTGCAAAAGTTATGGCGATCTTCTTAGATAGAAATATGTTTCTAGTTCTACTTAGGCAGTCCTACGCCTTAATTGAAAATTTTGAAGCTATTTTTTTTTTTGTTTTGTTTTTTTGGACAATGACACCCTTGCAGCAAAGGCGCAATTCCAGTGGAAATGTCTAAAAAAGCTCAAAATGTGTAAAAAGCTACAAAAAAAAAAAAAAAAAAAAGTTAGACAAATATGTAGCCATATTCTAAAAAATGCTTTCTTCAGCCTATTAAACAACTTATTGTGAAAAATTATTCTAATTGAACTAGCGAATACATCGTATGCTGCTTTTTATAGTTCTACACAAAAATATAAAAATATTTTGACTCTTCAGCAATAATTTTGTTTTCATTCATTAGTTCCTTTTAATACTTAATATTTCTTTAACACATACAATAGTCGTACATAAAAGAATTCAGTCTGTATTATGATAATATACCCTACAGCAAGTACATTCAGTCGAAAAAGTACCGGGAATTGGCCTATATAATATAAAGTTTTTATTGTATTGTAATCTCTTGATCAAGCGATTCGAAAATTTTGTGCCACACAAAAAGAAAAGAAAAAAGGGGTTGTCTGTAAAGTCGGTTTACTGACGATAGTTTAACGTGACAACGTCATAAGAAAATACTGATGAAATGGCTGCATATTTCAAAAGAAAACTTAATTTTATTTGTTTGATAGATATTTTGTAGGGATATAGAGAAGGAAGTAAATGGAATCGCAATGGAATTGATCAAGTTACATTTACAAATTCATGAAAGATATGTATGTTCAATTTCGATTGTGCATCAGACGTTAATAAGTCAACAACACTAAGAGGCACCATCATCGATTTGACTTTCTCAAGACACATTACACTCGAAACACTCCCTTTCATATTTCCCACTTTTCTTCTCATCGTCCTATTCTCAAGAGAGAAATGGGTCATTACCATGCACACAGGAAGAAGGCACATGCAAATACAAATTTGTGAATTCATATACATATGCGCATATACGTACATATACATATATACTCACTCAAGTAGCAGAGAGCCAGATGTCGAACGTTGCCGAACGCGGGGGCCGATTGTGCCTCTTTGTCGTTCGTTCCGCGCTCTCGCTTGCAGTTCAAGGTAACGACGCATTTTTTGGTGCGTGCAGCCGGCTACATCGAATTATAAGACGTTATCACGTCAAAAGTTTGGTGAATCTATGATAGGATATTTTCGTTTCGTGAGTAAAAAGAACGACCTATTACTCATTCAAATTGATTGTATCGCAGGCCTTTGCCGAAATAATACACTTTTTATTCAATCGGTAATCCAATCAAAATACGTTTGAAGCGAATTTTCAGAAATCGCTTTCAGTTCTTGTCTTTAATTGTCATGCATGCTTTCTATCGACTAAAAACGCTGTGCAACAAAAATCAGCTTCCTTGACATTCAGAAAAATCTCCATAAAATAAAATTTCTATAAAAAAATATATTTTGTGAAACTATAGATTTTTTTATAGCAATGATGCATACTCAGTTGTGCATTTTCTCATGAATTTAATTTTTAAGTTTTTAAATATGACAAGCTTGCAACTCCCGCAGCCAATTCGATACTTTTTCACGGTTTCCAAATATTTGTTACGCAATGAGTTTTAATTATTTTAAATCTATGTATTATAGAAGATAAATTACAGTTACTTTAAGCGAGCTCGAATATGTTTTGACTCATAGCAGCAAAACGGCATACTACGTCAGTTTTCAGTTAAGGGTTCCGGTGGTCTGGAATTTTCAAAAAATCATGTTTTTTACATTTCGAAAGTATAGGCTTTTAAGAATTTTTGGAAGGATATTCTCGGTATTTTCGGTTTTCAGGTGCTATTAAAAGAAAAGAACTATTCAACCGAACAACCTGAAATTTGTTTATGTTGTTCATTAGTGGCTATCGCCCGTACTAGAACGATATTAATATTTCAATTATTTCGTATTTTTTTTATTAAAAAAGTGAAAAAACCCGATTTTTAGAGTGTGAAATACAAAACCGCACCTTTTTGTCAATATTTTTTTGTATTCTATTTAGTTTAGTAGCGAGACATATGTAGCTAGTCATACTGATTAATAATTTTTTGTGTTTTTGTGTTTCAGATAAAAAGAAGAGCCATAATGACTATCACCGAAATACTCAAATTAAAAAAAAAATTGCTTCAATTTTGTATGTAAAAGAAGTTAAATAAAAGGTAAAAAAGTTTAAATATCGTTTTTATTTTTTTATATGAAAAAAAATACTGAAAATACCCTAAATTTTCGAGCTCTAGACCGCTGGGACCCCTTAATTTAGTATATCCGAAGATAAAGCCCCACCGATACTTTGTACCAAAAACTATTGTCCGCGAAAGGGTAAAAGGAATTTAATGTTTCCAAGGGAAAACGTGCCTAAGTTATGTGTGGAGAACAGCAGCAGAGAGAGAGTATTAGAAGTAGGCGAATTTCTCTCAGAGAGTTAGAATGTATTTCGCTCAGAGAGTTAGAGTTAGTTGATATAAAACAGGAACCAGTGCAGGCGGCACGCAGAATAAAAGCATATTAAAATAACAACTTCTAGCGTATTTATTTCAATCGTAAGTTGAGTAAGTATGGGTTGATACAGTATCCATGGGGTATACTTTAATTCATAGAAGGAAAGTTCAACTATTTTTTTTACGTTTCTATTAAACAGTGAGTAGAGAAGAAATTGAGGTCTGTTTTACTAAACAAATTTTTTAAATAATTCTGTTCCAAATTTCACGGACATTTAAGGATACATTTTTCAAAGCACATTATTAAACTATACTTATATTTGTACTGAAGAAAAATAAACAAATAATTTTTGTAGAGCTGGATATAGACGCTTTCTTTCTTCAATACCCATGTTAATGTCATTGTGTGAGTATATTCGTAAATACTTAAAATCCCTTTAAAATGTTGTATCTCGTATCTCTGCGATTTCTTCTCATATTTTTCTTTTTATAAAAATATACATAGTCCCTACCACACTAAAAAACCAGACGAGTATAAAGCAAAGTATCAAGTTTTGTAAAACCTTTTTGAAAAGCTTTCAAAAGTTATACAAAACTTTCGACTTTTAACCAGAATTTTTAGAATTTTTCCCGATATGCCGTTTCAACATATAGTCCATTGAATTTTAGAATAAAGAAGTGCAAGTTTAAAGTAAATTCATTTTCATTAATTTTTTTGCCATTTTTTTATTGACGGTCCTAGGTTTTTTCTTCCATATAAAAACGGTCGCGCATATACTTTGGGTGGAAGAAAGAAACGTGACAACTCAGCGAGAAAATTGTCAAAAACCACCGGGTTTTCCTAGTCACCTGAAACTTGCGCTTTGTATACTAAAATTCGGTGGGTTATAAAATTGCATACCCGGAAAAATTCGGGAAATTCCGGTTGTCGAAAAGTCGAAAGTTTTGTATAACTTTTGAAAGCTTTTTAAAAAGTTTGTACAAAATTTGAAACTTTGCTTTATACTCGTATGGTTTTTTGGTGTGGTATATATTTTTATAAAAAAATACCTTATGATAACACAATCCATGTGCATAAAATTGCTGGAGGACTGCAGTCTAAGTAGGTCCAAAGAACTATTACAGGCAACTGTAGGCCATTGAATTTTTTATCTAATGCTGATGAGAGAAGCTAAGGGAAAGCAATGGCTGACAAAAATGCGTACAACACAGTAAAAAAAAGAAAAGCGCTGACTCTCCATTTTGTAGAAAAAATACCAACAAGATTCCGACAACAGCTCCTCCGTAAGACATAATATCTGACAAACGTCGTTTTATATTTAAATTTTATTATGTTAAGTATTCGACTCAGAATGAAAAGGCGTGAAATCTAAATATCTTTTTAAATTTCTCTAATAACTCTAAAGATTAATCATCCTTGTAGTGCCCGGATTCAACCCAATGTTGGCATGTGACAACAAATGATAAAAAAAGTTTTTTCTGATAATGGCAGCTACTCGGCAGAAAAGGGAAAGCCTGCCATGAAAAATCTCCTCATAAAAACATAAAAAGCCAACGTTGGCCTACAACTACATTAAGACGTACATCCAAAGTGGAGTAGTAACTCGGCTAAATATCCAACAAGGATGTACGCGTAAGGTTGTAGAATCCATCAGATTTTGATCTTGTATGTCATTTTCTCCTGAGAAGCGTTAAACTTTGGCAGCCGAAAAAATGCAGACCCCTACTTTATAACCTGTGTGTGATATTCACTAAGTTCATGGTCTGAATTTTATTCACAATGCTAGCCTCGTATGATGGTGAGTTGTCTGGTGTAACATGCATTCGATTTTTTCACAAATCTGGCTCTTTCGACGTGCGCTCTCAAAATGCTATAGAGTTTATTTCTTATTTACAGCCGAGTTTTTGTTTTCAGTTCCGGTAACCTTTTTAAATGAGGTTTTTTGTAATTAATTCCCAGTACTATTTTGACTAAATGCATGTACATACATATCCATTATTCGTATTTATAAATTTATTGGCTTTCCGAAATTTTTGTGGTTTAATTTTAAATTTCTTTAACTCTCAAAACTCTTATTCTTCTATGTACTATCCCTAAACTAAATGCATTGCATACAAAATACGAGTATCTCTGTGAGAGAGCAAAGAGTAATATTAATCGTATATCAGTGGGAGCAGAAAGAGCTTAGCGCAGGTAAAGAAATTCATTGGATCTCTTCCGAGCAGAGTTGAACAAAACAAATAAGTTCGCCAATTTGCCCTCTTCCTTTGCACACTTTTACATTATAACATTTTATGTTATTTTTACTTTAATTATTTATTTTTTTATATTTATATTTATTATCATTTTAATTTTTGCATTTTCAAAATATCAATACTTTTTTTCTGTAACTTCTCGTCTAATTTGATTTTGAATTTTTTTATTCATCCGAGTTTTTCTATTCATATGTCATTTAAAGTGTATTTTTTGTGAGTAAATATTGAGAAAATATGTTGTTGTGTATGTTTATATTTGTTCTTTGTTGCAGACACTTTAGCTCAGGTTCAATATTGATGGGTTGCATACTCTGTAGGCTGTGCGGGTAGTCGAGAAAATTATTAGCAATTGTTACTAACTCTTAAAAAAAGCCCCGTACACATCGAATGCGAAGTATGTTTGCAGGGCTTTTTCGAAAGAAAGAAAAATTATAAGCCGAAAACGAAGACTACCTTTTCCGTTTTTCATCATATCTTCGGTATTTACAGTCGTATCTTAAACTACGATTTATCACTGTTTTTGTCAAGAGAACTTTTTCTTGCTTCAAATTTCATTCACTTAAAGCACCACGTTCTGTATAGTACTTAGCCAACAGTTCGCAGTTCTTTCATGTTACCGTACCACCCTAATGCTATCAAGTTAACGTTTGCTAGAAATCATTAAAGTTTTGGTAAGGAAGTATTTCAATTATTCCAGTAGAACTATTTTAAAACATTTTTGTTTTATTGCCACATGTACACCCCGCGACAAAACGATAAGACATCAGCATTTTGACAATTTTGGACTATTTCTTTAGTTAATGTCCATCATTTGATTTTTTTTTATATAAAGTTTAACTCATTGTTTAACAGAACCCATATAAATCTAAGCTTCAAACTTCATACAAAAATTAGAAAAGTTCTGAAAATTTGAATTCTAATTCCATGGTTTTTAATTTGAACTTTTAGCAATATTTTTAGTAAGCAGTTGTATGATTTACTAAATTTTAGTTTTATAAGGTGGAAGTTTGAAGTTGTTAAAAAAATTCCGCTGATTTTTTATCTGCAATTTTTTCCATAATGGTGTTACGTACTATGAATGAAATACCACAACGAATGCGTGACAGTTTTTTACGTCCGAAAATTTTTCGTTTAAAAATAGTTTTTGCGGGATATTTTGGAGTTCTGGAATTCGAAGAAGACGAAGTTATAAATTAGTAATTTTTTTCGAAATTTCCTTGCAAAAATACTAACAATTTGATAGTGCACAGCGAACATTTTTCTCTGATGCGATCTAATGGGAATTCAACTCTTCAGAAAGCTGCCAGTTATGCTTATTTGCTTATGCTTTTCATTCGACTACTGGCACAATTTATCACCTGCTTCCATTTGCTCTTTTTTGTTAGAAATTTATATGTATGTATTTGTCATTATTTCATTCTCTTAAGTAACTATTTACAGAAAAGCTGGCGCCAGCTGCCCTGGATGCCTTACAATAACTAATAAATGCAAATTTGGTAGCATTTTCGTACAATCATCATTAACTTTTATAAAGTTTTTATTTTTCATTTTTTAACATTTTTTTCGATTTACAGAACAGTGAGCATGTTTCTAAATTTGCTCATTCTACAGCGAGGTTGATAGCCTGGGAATAGTTTAGTGACACATTTTTGTCGTATGCTGGGTAGATGGGCATAATTTTATAGGTGAACTGAGAAAATCTTAGTCCTGGCATCCTTGGGTTAGCTTAAGGCTTGGTTCTGAACTTAATTTTTTAGCTAACCTGTTATGGGAAAGCTATACAAGTGTTTTGTTTATACTCAATGCATCGCAAAAAAAACTTAACAACTGCAAGTTCTAGATTTCAAGGTTGTGGTCTTATGTAAAATAAGAGGCGGTGGGAGAATCAGGCCATATGCTCGTTTTTATAAAAAAAAAATGAATGAATAAAAAATGCTATTTGACGTATCATTGCAAATTTCTCACTGAAGGTAAGTTACGGAAATTAAACCTGGGCTAAATGAGAAGTATTATTCCGTGTGTAGAAGTTCGAGCAAGAGGGGAAAGTCCCTGATTGTCATTCACTTGGGAGTGGCCAGGAGGGCTCTTCTGTATACGATGCAAGCAGCTCACAACTTACGGGCTTCGCCCAAGTTCCCGCTGCATAGCTCCCGAACATCCGTTTGAGAGCGAGCTAATGTGAGAAGGCGAAGCAACTCTTTTCGGTTCGGCTAAACATAGTATATATATTCCCTTCATACACACGAGAGAATGTTTTCCTGGTTATAGTTAGAATAGGCGGAATGTACACCATAAATCCGTTCTATGCTTCCATGCTGAGTTAAAGCCGAGCGTCACAATTCGAGATACGAGATCTCGACTGCCTTGACGGCCAAGGCGGAGGTAGAAACAGCAGTCCGAAAACTGCTTACCGATCAAGAGGAACAGATACAGACGAGGAGAATGGCGCCGAATGCGCGGGAGCAAGTGCGGGCTTTTCTCGCGCTATCTGCAGATAGCGAGATCGGCGATTTAAAAATCGGCTGGATCAGAGCAAAGATGCGACCATGCGAACAAATAAAGAGATGCTATGCTGCCTTGGTGTAGGGCTCACACAAGCAAATTGCAGTGGCCCTGATAGAAGGGATGCTTGCATCAGAAGCCGGAAACCAGGGCAAAAAATAAAGTACTGCAAAGCAGCCCCAATTGCATTCACTGCGTGAGACGCGACCGCACTGACCACTTGACAGGGTCTAGGAGATCTTCTCAAGCTAAGAAGTGATGAGAGTACTCCAGGCAAATATGCATAGAAGCCGCTCTGCTCGAACAAATAGCTATCGAGAGGGAGCTAGATGCGGACATAATCAGCGAGAAGTACAAACGGATTACCAAGGGAACCTGGTTCGAGAACGAAACAGGAACGATCGCACTCTGGCTACCCAGCGGTAGCGCAGCCGCTGTCACACAACACAGAGCCGGTTGTAGAGCCGTAGAAAGCAGTTCCGGAAAGGGTGTCTCCCCAGAATGAGAGGAGGGATCGTTTTAGTGGCCACACCACACGACGCAGTAGACGGCGGTCCCTGTAAGTGCGAAGGTATTTTGAACATTACCTCACCCACCATAAAAACAAAATAGTTCTACTTCAGGAACGTCTCTAACAAGACCGAACTAACCCTAGTGGCCATTCCCTAAACAACCCGATACCTAAACAACCCAGGAGGACTCTATATGACAGACGATTTTTATGAAAAACTTTTTCTCGGTAGAAATCCATTCGAAAGCTTCCGGAAAGTCTGTCGACGAACAACCAATACTAAAAAACAACTTTCTTATCAGCAGATAGAGCTTCAAATTTGGATCAGTTATCAAGTTGTTCCAATGCTAGGCAAGTTGGTCGAATATACACTAATCACTTATGTGACCAACGTTTTATTGCTCAACTGAGATTGAACGGAAAAACTTGTTCTAGCCTTGTGTCTTTCCGTTAAGGTTCCAGCAGCTTATTGATTTCTTCGTTGATATTTCTGAAAAAAGTGGTTTTCATAGCTTGGCCATCTGTCACTTTAATGCTCGAATGTCTACCAACTGTAAATATGGGTTGGAGTTAACAATAGAATACCCATATAGCTGGGAAACTTCTTTAATAGTCTCTTTTTAATGTCAACAAGCACTTTCATTATGATAACACAATCCATCTGCTTAAAATTGCTGGAGGACTGCAGTCTAAGTAGGTCCAGACGGCGTTTACAGGCAAGTGTAGGGCACTGCTTGAATACCAACAAGATTCCGACAACAACTCCTCTGTAAAACATAATATCAGACAAATGTCGTTTTTACATTTAAATTTTATTAAGTTAGTCCAGTTGTATTCGTCTCAGAATGAAAAGGCGTGAAATCTAAATATTATTTAAAATTTATCTAATAATTCTAAAGATTATTCTTCCTTGTAGTGCCCGGATTCAACCCAATGTTGGCATGTGACAACAAATGATACAAAAAAATGTTTTCTAATAATGGCAGCTCCTCGGCAGAAAAACTAGTTGAAAAAGTTCCTCATAAAAACGTAGAAAGCCAACGGCCGCTCAGAGGCGGCATAAGACTGTTGGTCCCTCCATTCTTCGAACAGTATTAAGACGTACGCCCCGAATTAGAGCAGTAGCTCGGCTAAATATCCAACAAGGATGTAAGCGTAAAGCCATTGAAGACATCAGATTTTGATTTTGTATGACATTTTATCCTGAGGAGACTTAAATTTTGACAGCCGAAAAAAATGCAGACGTAAACTGTATAACCTGTGTATGATATATTACTCCAGGGTCCCTCTATTAAGTACATGCCACCGGTAGAATGCTGTTACTTTGAATAAAGGTTGAAAAGTAGGATTTTGTTGCAGAGTTTATTGAGCCTCATCAACTCACAAGAGAATCAGCTGGGACTCTTCTACATGGCACTGCCCATTCAAGAATAACCAATATTTGCTGCAGCTGCTCTAGCTACAATCCACATTTACATTCTGTGAAACCAACAACTGTTCACTTAATTTTAATACATCACTAACAAATTCCCAGAATATCGACTTCGGCTGGGTGCAAAGTAACATCAATACTTTACTGTTCAGTTTTGTTTTTGCCTCGCATTAAATTTTTTTGTTTAAATTTCTGATATCTAAGCTATACAGTTGTTTGCCTTCGTTCTTAGTTTTCCTACAACTACCTTTATAATCCTTATTCTTCTTCTTCCATGTAATAAATATTATACCTTAACTACTTAAATAGTTGTTTTTTGTTTTTGTTTGTTTTTGTAACTTCCTTATAGTGTTCTCGTCACATTGTACATATATATAAATACATACATACATATACATTTAAGAGCTTAACTAATACTAATTATCGATCAACTTAACAAATATGTGTATGTTTGTTTTTTTTTGTTTTACTTATCTTACTCTTTTGTTTTCAATAATATTCTCTCTCTTACTGGCATCGGCCACTATAATGTGGTGATGGCACACGACGTATAGTTGCGAAGTGTTGGTGTGGTTGTTCTTGTTGGGTTTTTTGCTTTTGCTGTGGCTGCTGTTTGTTTGTATCGTTTTTGGGTGTTTTTTGATTAATTTTCCAAAGTTGTACTGGTATTTGTTGTTGCATTACTAGTGGCAGTAGAGTAAATTGGGTTTGTGGTAGTTGTTGTTGTTGTTGAGTCTCCAGCTGCTGCTTTTGTGACACTTCTGCAAGCGTTTGTTGTAGTTTTTGCTCATTTATTGTATTGTACTTAGCTTGTTGTTGTCGATGATGTGGTCACACGGTCGTCTCATCATCATCAATATTCCTCCTATACGACGGAATAGAGGAAAAATGAGGGGGTGGAATGATTTTTTTAATACTTTTTGTAAAATTGAATATGAATTATGTAATTGGCGAGAAGTTAATGCAGATAAGAAAGGACGCATTGTTCGCTTCGATGGTGCCGAAGGCTTAATACCTTTCATGAGTAAAAACAAAAAAAAAAAAATAAGAGTTGATGAGAATAGTGGACTGATTCACTTGTTGTTGTTTGTTTAATTGGGAGCAATATACAATTCACCCTCATGAAAGGCATAAATATAGGTTTTCAAGTGATTATTAATAGGATACAAGGAATTCAACATTATTAGTTATCTACTTTTTCTTTACATAAGAATTTAAAACTAAAAATTCTTATAATAGGCATACATGCGTTTGTTAGTTCTATATAAATTTTGTTTTAGTTCTATTTGCAAATTTCAAATATGTGCAAGTGTATATGGTACATATGTTGCGGGTCGATTTATGTTACTGCCTTATCGTGTGGTGCATATGCTGCTGCAAAACATACATATGCACATAAGTTAGGTATATCACGCGAATTCGTTTCGAGCTTGTGGATTCAGAAAATATTATAAATCTTAGAAAATGGAGCTCAACTCAGTTATTAGTTAACCAGATATAAAGTAATAATTTCAAAGCAAATGATATAATGTTTAGCAGCGAGAACATTTCTTATGTTTTTCGGCTATTAACGTACTATTAAAATAAGACAAATAATCTCTTTAAGTCAAGTATTTTTTCGATGCCAAAAGAAAATGCGTAAAATCGTAAAAATAAGAATCGTGAGGGCATACGGCTAGACTCAAATTAAACAATAGTTTTAAAGAAATTTTTGCTGAAATAAATAATAATTTATATCAAATAGAAGGTATGTCTATTTCTATTTAACCAACTCATTTTCCAATGGGATTAATTACACCTTTATAAGAAAAAGTTTTCGTTTTCAAGTATTCTTAATTAAAAAAATATTCTTAAAAAGGAATGATACTGAAAAAATCGGCTTAGTAGTTTATGAAATATATGTAGGCATGTTAATATTTAGAAATTTTCACCTTTCACGCCTTCTGGCATTAGAATCAGTGTAAAAATGTGAACCACGCCTACTATTCGGTTGTTTGCGGCGTGAAAAATCGCTATTACGTACTTATGCCTAAAATTTCTAAGACTGATTCGAATGTGGCATACCTAAATCGACCGAGATAGATTAATCTCTTTTTGGTAAAAACGTGGTTTCACAAATTGTTATAGTTGTCTAATATAAGCTTTGCGCTTTTGACTTATTGGTAATAGGTTTTTGGTATTTTCTAAAACAAGTTGTAAGGAATTTTTTGTTTATCCATGAGTTTACATGATACGGCAATTGAGTTACGGGGATGTGCCAATAAAACATAAGTGAATTAATTGACGAACAAAATGTTGACCTTTCGCAGAAGTCACGATTGAAAACACTCTGGAACTAATACGCTCAGCACCGCGATTATTGATTTCTTTACCAACCTGGGCGCCACCATAACGAATTTCCCTCCTGTGCTTATATTATTGTTTATTATTAAATATTATTATTATTATTAAATATTAGAAAAGTGCGCCGCAAAGGGCTATAGAATGAATTGGGCAATCTTGGAGTGCCTTTTTTCGTCAGCTCGAGGAATAGCTCGGTGCATTGTGGTGCCGCACGAGCCGACCATTTTCACTAAGTTCAGACTTTCCACGATTAGATGTTCATGCTCGCTATGGCTTAATGATTCCAATATACAGGTAAAACTATTCCATTACTTTCTCTGTGGCAAAAACTGTTTCACTGTTCCCACTAGTATCTGGGTTGAGAACATGAATGTTATACATACTTCTTCTGTATACGGATGACAAAGTTATGTTATCTGAAGATGTAGATGAACTGCAAAAAATGACTTATAATTAAAACTATTGTAGCATATGTAATATGCAAGTAAATTTAGCAAAGTCAGCAATAATGGTTTTCCGTCAAGGAGGAATATTAGCAAACAGAGAGAAGTGGGCGTTCAAAGGAGAACAAATACCAATATCGACAGAATATAATTGTCTAGATGGTAAATTGACTCCAAAGTTAAGCCTTAAAAACACGTTTTAAATAGAAACAGCGTAGGAAGAAATAATATGAACGCCACACTTTTCTGGGCAAAAACAAAATAAAATTATAAGGAAAATGGAATATCGTTTTGGCAATAACAAGAGCAATACAAAGTTACGCCGCTTAAATTTGGGGTTTCGAGCTGTTTGATGAAGTAAATAAAACTCAAATGTATTTTTAAAAAGAATTTTGAACTTGTCACGTAGACTCTTAATAAAAATTTTGGGCAAAAGCAGTTCAGCACTTAGAAAGAAAATGAAAACTAAATCTAACTTACTACACATAAGATAGGAGGCTGTGGAATACTAACAGAGATGTACTTCTTTCAACTGTGAGCTCGACGAAGAAGCAGAGATTGTGGGAAAGAGCTTTGAAAAGTACTCGGATATACCAGGACCTAGATCATAATATTGATAAAAGCTATTTCAGCGAAACGGTTCAAAATTATAAAATCTCTTGGATTTTGAAGGCCAGATGCGATCCTATTTACCTCGGGGGCCACACAAATTTGAACTGCTCTCTTTGTAACTTAAACTAGGAAAGGATTAGGAAACATAGCACACTTCTTAGGAAGGTGCCCTATTTCGAAACAAATCAGATATCAGTATTTTGGATGATCCTTCTTAGACTAAGATGAAGTTTACTTTGGTTTGTCGCCAGTGCCTTATAATATAGACAGTTAATTGTAAACTAATATAATTATGCTTTGTGTATTTTATTTGGAACAAATTTGGATTTTAATGTCAATTTAATTGTATTTTCCGACAGACCACCATTCCAGCCATTGTCGTATATTCTTTAATAAATAGTTTTCAAGATATTTATGTATATTTCTACAATAAATAAATATAAATAATAATAAATAAATATATAATAAATAAATAAATATCTACCTAATCTAAGCTAATCACACTTTCGTTGATGTTTTGTTCTCACAAATATCAACGTCTTATCTCCAACGAATACCCAACCCTCGCAGAATGATTTAATCTAATTTTCACGGCGCCATAAAGAAAAATGCACATAAAAATATAATCAAACTTAAAAACAAATAACTTCAAATTTCGGCAGCAATCAAACAAAGATCTCTTCTTTCCAGTGTTGCCTGTTCCAGAGTTGTAAAACAATTCACGAAACGTAGTTGCCACTCCGCGTATTTCTGCTGAAACTCTGGAACGCGATGACAACATCCGATGAAGCGGCGCTTTGAGTGTTTGAGAGAAAGATTCTGCATACAATTTTTGGACCTTTGCACGTTGGCAACGGCGAATATCGCAGACGATGGAACGATGAGCTGAATGAGCCTTACGACGACATGGACATAGCGCAGCGAATAAAGATCCAGCGGCTTCGTAGCAGAGAAAAAGGACTTGACTGCACTTGGTGTGTCCAACATGTGTCGGTTAGCATGAGAAAAAAACGACTGGCAAGCTTTGTTAAACTCGGCCAAAATCGCATAAGCGGTTATCGCGCCAATTAAGAAGAAGAAGTAGTGCATGCTGTTAATTCAGTTTTTCAGGACTTTCGGTCCTTCACAGCAACCCATAAAATAAAGTTTAATGGCGTCAAATCGTGGCTCTGAGGTGGTCAATTGAAATCGGCGATCCGGCTGATAATGCGATTAAAGAACTTGGCGCGCATAGCATCGACTGTGGTTTCATTAGATATGATTAAAAAAAAATAAAAAACGCCATATGGACCACCACTGTATATGCAATATAAGTGTGAGTTTCATATAATAGTTGTAACACATGGACTGAAAAGTTCTGGGCCTAACAAAGAAAACACATTTTTTTGTATAAAATTAGCTTTATTCATCAACGTAATTTCCATCAAGATCAGCGCAATCATTCCAGCGCTGCTCTAACATTTCAATGCCACTTTTGTAGAGCGATTTATCTTTTGCCTCAAAATAGGCATCCGTTTCAGCGATAACTTCGTGATTCGAGCGAAATCTCTTACCGGCAATCATATTTTTTTAGGTCTGCGTACAGCCAGTAGTTGCCGGGAACCAAATCTGGCGAGTACGGTGAATGTGGGATAGGCCGGGTCGATTTGTGGGGAGGCAAAAAAATCGCCCATTGCTCTGTGAAAATCATATTCTAGGGATCGAAATAAGAAACTTTGCCGAAGGAATCATACCTCTAAAACGAATTCTGATGTCCCCCAATTTGGGTCGAACTTTTTAGTTTCTTTTCTCATGTAAAGGCCAAAAATGGTGATATTTTGAAATGATTGTATGGGGAACCCCCAGGGGAGTTCCAGGGGGTGTGCCACTGGCATGGGTGGATCGGCCGTCCAAAGTTAGTGGGGGTCGGTCATACATTTGGACTCGATTGGAGCACTCTAAATGGGTCAAAATGGGATTTTGCGTTCGACCCAATTTGGGGACATCAGAATTCGTTTTAGAGGTATGATTCCTTCGGCAAAGTTTCTTATTTTGACCCCTAGAATACGATTTTCACAGAGCAATGAGCGATTTTTAAATCGACCCGCCCTAATGTGGGAGCAATTCGAAGTTCAATTCAAGTAGCTTTGCCATTGCTCAGAATCATCAACACGTTCTTGTGTTTGGTCAACCGTGAGCAAATGCGACACCCACTCAAAATGCTCCCGTAATTCAACTCATTCTTTTGATATCTTTACGATGTCAAC
>JAYXIM010033118.1:0-15630 GCA_037575425.1 Anastrepha fraterculus
AAAAAAATAATTCATTGCGGATTATTCGGCTCTTGGTGATAGGGGAGAGTTTTTGTTCGCGCGTACTATTCCGCTCGTGGTGATAAGAAGGAGTTTTTGTTCGCGGATTATTCAGCTCTTGGTGATAGGAGAGAGTTTTTGTTTGCGGATTATTCCGTCAAATGATGCAGAAGGTTTAAAAAACATTAAAGGGCATGTGAAAATATTGCGAACTGCTTTTTCTTACTTTTCTGTACTTTTCTCCCTTTATCTGGCAACGACGAAGAATACGAATACCATGTTGAAGGAGGCCAGATTTTGAGGTGATCTCTGGAGCGAGAAAAACTACGGACTGTCCCGAAACTGAAGACATTTCCAACACAACATTTTCTGAACTAAAATTTATTTTCTTTTAACTCAGAAAAATTTCTTCGAATTTCAGCATTTTTTAACATTAGTTTTTTCAATACACCTGGGACGAATTATTTTCTTAATTAAAAAACAAAATTTTATGTATTCTCAATTCCATTCTTTTTGGGGACTTAACTACTTGTTTTAAGTCAAGGAAAAAATTATTTTCACTTCGGGATTTATTAACTTTTTTCGGGATCCCGAGATAATAACGTTTGTCAGGACTGTTGTTTGTAATAACTGTGCTAGCTTGTATTAGAGGTCTGAAGTACAAAATTCTGGCCTTTCGGAATTTGATTTTGAAATATTTTAGGCTCTTTATTTAACTTATTTTACACATAAAAATGAAAATCTTTTTGTTTTTTTAATTTTAATAATTTTAAAAATGGCGCTGAAGTTGACACTCCCGAAAAATTGGACCTGAATCCTGGATCCGAAACACAAAAACTAAAAAATTATTAATCGGTATGACTAGCTATGGCCCGTACTAGAATAATTTTTTTTTTTTTTATAAAATGGCGAGTTTTTGAATTTGATACTCTAAAACTCGGGGTTTTTTTCAGCTTTGTAATAAAAAAAAACGAAGTAATCTATATATATAAAAATGAAAATCTGTCCCTATGTTCGCTTATAACTCGAGAATGGCTGAACGGATTTATCTTATCTTGGTCTTGAATTATTCGTGGAGGTCTAGGGAAGGTTTTAGAAGGTGAGAAAAATTCGAATAATTGCCGGGAAAATGGTCAAAACGTGGACCCGGGTAACCTTTGGTTGTGTATGTACAATATGGGTATCAAATGAAAGCTGTTGATAAGTACTTTAATACGGGGTCATTTTCATACCTATTGATCACTAAGGTCTCGAAATATATGCCAAAACGTGGACCCGCCGTGTCTTTGCACCGAATTAAACCAAACTTACACACATTGTTAAGGAGGTATTGAAGATGGTTTCCGTATAGTTCGGATACCTATTGGTAGATACGGTCTCGAGATATAGGTCAAAACGTGGACCCGGGTAACCTGGGGATGTGTATGTACAATATGGGTATCAAATGGAAGCTGTTGGTGAATGCTTTAGTACAGAGTATTTTTCATGTCGCTCCGTGACTGGGGTCTCGAAATATATGCCAAAACGTGGACCCGTCGTGTCTTTAAACTGAATTAAACCAAACTTACACACATTGTTAAGGAGGTATTGAAGATGGTTTCCGTATAGTTTGGATACCTATTGGTAGATACGGTCTCGAGATATAGGTCAAAACGTGGACCCGGGTAACCTGGGGATGTGTATGTACAATATGGGTATCAAATGGAAGCTGTTGGTGAATGCTTTAGTTCAGAGTATTTCCATCCGCTCCGTGACTAGGGTCTCGAGATAGAGACCAAAACGTGGACCCTAGAATATGTTTGTACAATATGGATATCAATTGGAAGCTGTTGGTGAATGCTTTAGTACAGAGTATTTCTCATGCCGCTCCGTGACTGGGGTCTCAAGATATAGGTCAAAACGTGGGCCCGGGTAACCTTCGGATGTGTATATACAATATGGGTATCAAATGGAAGCTGTTGGTGAATGCTTTAGTTCAGAGTATTTTTCATGCCGCTCCGTGACTAGGGTCCCGAGATAGAGACCAACACGTGGACCCTAGAATGTGTTTGTACAATATGGATAGCAATTGGAAGCTATTGGTTAATGCTTTAGTACAGAGTATTTCTCATGCCGCTCCGTGACTGGGGTCTCGAGATATAGGTCAAAATGTGGGCCCGGGTAACCTTCGGATGTGTATATACAATATGGGTATCAAATGGAAGCTGTTGGTGAATGCTTTAGTTCAGAGTATTTTTCATGCCGCTCCGTGACTAGGGTCTCGAGATAGAGACCAAAACGTGGACCCTAGAATGTGTTTGTACAATATGGATATCAATTGGAAGCTGTTGGTGAATGCTTTAGTACAGAGTATTTCTCATGCCGCTCCGTGACTGGGGTCTCAAGATATAGGTCAAAACGTGGGCCCGGGTAACCTTCGGATGTGTATATACAATATGGGTATCAAATGGAAGCTGTTGGTGAATGCTTTAGTTCAGAGTATTTTTCATGCCGCTCCGTGACTAGGGTCCCGAGATAGAGACCAACACGTGGACCCTAGAATGTGTTTGTACAATATGGATATCAATTGGAAGCTGTTGGTGAATGCTTTAGTACAGAGTATTTCTCATGCCGCTCCGTGACTGGGGTCTCGAGATATAGGTCAAAACGTGGGCCCGGGTAACCTTTGGTTGTGGATGTGCAATATGGGCATCAAATGAAAGCTGTCGATAAGTGCTTTAACGTGGGGTAATTTTCATACCTATTGATGACTAGGGTCTCGAAATATATGCCAAAACGTGGACCCACCGTGTCTTTGCCCAGCGAAGCGGGTCGGGTTTGCTAGTTGAAATAATATAATATAATTTTAGTACGGGCGATAGCCATTGATGTTGTGAACAAAATTCGGTTGAATACTTTTTTTTTCGACAACACCAGGTCGGAAAAAGTAGTTTTGAGTTTTAAGTTTTGGGAGTGAATAGTGCGACCATCGATGTCGACGCGTGACGAATCTGACTCTACCTGCTAAAACGGATGTAGAATAGAAAATACTGGGAATATTCTAAAAAATTGACAGTATATTCTTAAAAGCCTATACTTTCGAAATATCAAAAAAATAAATTTTTTGAAAATTCTAAACCACCTGGACCCCTTAAGTAAACTAGGATGAAGACCAATTGAACCCAGCTGTTTAAGTAGGAGACTATGGCCGACTCTATCGAACGCTTTCGAAAAATCGGTGAATATGACATCGCGTTGTTGGTCTGTTTTAAATTGTTTTAAGACAAAATTTGCGAATAAACCTCAATTCGTAACGGTAGAGGTAAGAGTAGATCTTAACAACGCCGATATGAGATCTGCCATTTGAAAGAGAATCAAATGATGAAGCAGTTTTTAAAAGAGTTAAGGTATACTAGAGAGCTTGCAGATCGGGGGATAATCGGTATGATAAAATATTTTTTCTACTTATGTAAAAACTTACCACAAGCCGGTGATTTATTAAAGATAATTTTTAACGGTTGAGCACAGTTTTTTAATACAATAATATAGGAGGCACGCCATCTTCTCCAGGAATTGGGTCACTTGTCAATACCGTTACGCCCCCGAGTACCTCAATAAATGAGAACTGAAAACCTTTAAATGTTCGCGAGCTGTTGAAAATTATAAATCAGATTGACAAACATAAACAGAACGAAAAAATCTGCAAAAAGATTACTAATTTTGTGCATGTCCGTCAACGATTCATCGAAATAATGCATTATATCCGGAATTCCGGTGGTTTTCTTTTTACCGTTAATAAACTGCCAAGAAGATTCACTATTTCCCTGATAGAAATTCGTTCAGAATATCAAACACTTTATTCGACGTAGCCATCTAATTTTTTTTGTTATGGGAGGCAAGAAAACCACAACATTTTTTAAAACTTTTATTAGAAAAGAGTAAAAATGCTACCAGGACCACAAGAATTTTTAAAACTTTAATTAGAAAATAGTTAAAATGTTACCAAGACCACAAAAAAAAATAGAATAAAAATGAAATTTTAAATTTTTTTCGCCTTTTCCCGGTAAACTTTAATGGCGCTTGTCACTTTTTCAGTTCAACGACACTTGAGTCTGTATGAATGTAAATATTTGCTTAACACGCCGACAAATGTAGAGAAGCTACGCAAAATTTACTTATAAAGTTGTCCAACTCATCAGTCAGCAGTCATACAATGTAAACATTATTAATTTGCCTGCATCATTCAAAGCGAAAAATACCAACTTACGAGTACATTTCATATAATTATATATACAAATGTGCAGAAGACCTTGACTGATTGACTGACGGGGCTGCGCTTAACTGCCAGTAGCCAATGCGTTAAACAAAACACAAGAAACGAGAAGAAAAAACTACCGACTATCAGTAGCAGCCAAGTCTACTTGAAACAAAAAACCTAAAATTTTGTTTAACACGTTGAGCCCGGCATCGATATTACTGTACTTTCCATTTGGCCGGCAACGAGCGAGCAATCGGGAATATTCAGACTGGAGACTGGAGCGATTAGTTAGAAACGAATTGCAGCAGACAAAAGTACGTTGAGCCCGGCATCGATATTACTGTACTTTCCATTTGGCCGGCAACGAGCGAGCAATCGGGAATATTCAGACTGGAGACTGGAGCGATTAGTTAGAAACGAATTGCAGCAGACAAAAGTACACTTTGAAAATACTTAGATATTCAGTGCTAAAAATTTTTGCTTATTTTTAAAAATATTTGTATAAAACCCAAAATGTTCGCAAGAGAAAGCGATAGTGAGGCGTCAAGTGAATTATTTTTATCATCCACACGTCGCCGTGGCCGTGTATTACGATTGCCATCGTTGGAAGATAACAGTTCATCAGACCAGGCAATGGACATTGACATAAATGCGAACGAAATTAGTGATGAATATGAATGGTTTGATTCAAAAGGCAATCAACCAAATTTTGGTCCTTTTACGAGTGCTTGCGGTGCCAAGAAAAGTAATGAGAAAGTGCAGAATTGTAGAAGAGTCGAAGATTTTTATGCACTTTTTGTCACTGACGAAATGTTTGAACACATCAGTGAGCAGACAAATCTTTATGCTGTTCAGTCCAGAGTCGACTCTAGATATTCAGGTAAATGGAAACCAACAAACAAAAATGAGGTAAAACGTTTATTTGGGCTGATAATATGGATGGGAATGGTGAAGCTTCCATCCTATCGTCTATATTGGTCCCGAGACCCATTATTTGCTCAAACATTCCCGCAAAAAGTAATGAGCAGAGATAGGTTCGAAGCTCTCATGAAAATGTTGCATTTCGAAGATAATAGACTTTTTGACGCTCGTGATCGTCTATCGAAAATTAAATATCTCATAGACGAATTGAATAAAAATTTTCAAACATATTACGATCCACCCGAGGCAGTATGTATTGACGAGTCACTGATTCCATTCCGAGGCCGAATTATATTCAGGCAATATATGAAACAAAAAAAGCACAAATATGGAATCAAAATATTTAAATTGTGTTGTGGGCGTGGATATACATACAATTTTCGTGTTTACGCCGGGAAAACACTTGATAAGGAAAATACAACGCCTTCAAACATTGTAATGTCTTTATTTGACACTTTATTTTATAAAGGTCACACATTATGTACCGATAACTGGTACACCAGTGTTGATTTGGCGAATAAGCTAATAAACAAAAATACCCATCTAATTGGCACACTTAGAATAAACCGTAAAGGAAACCCAAAGGAAGTACTAACTACTAAATTGAAACGCGGAGAAATTATCGTCAAAGAGAATAATAATGGCATTACAGTATTGAAGTGGAAAGATAAGAGGGATGTTTTGGCCTTATCTACAAAATATTCTAATGAAATGGTGAATGTAAATACGAAAAGAGGAATTTGCACCAAACCAAAAATCATTGATGAATATAATAAGGCAAAGATACCAATTGATTTATCGGACCAGATGAGTGCCTATAGCAGTCCCTTGAGAAGGGCTACAAAATGGTATAAAAAGTTGGCTTTCGAGCTTTTATTGAACACTGCTGTTATAAACGCACTGCTCATGTTTGAAGAAGTAACTGGAAAAAATATATCAGTCACACTATTTCGAAGACAATTGGTGGATGCACTTACACAACAATCAGATGAGGAAATTCCCAGGCATATTGAAAAAAAATCTGTTCACCAATTACAAAAAAAGAAGGAGACGTTCATAAAATCAGAAGATATTGTTCAGGATGTTATGAAAAAAATTCAACGTTATTTGGACGCAAGAAAGCCAGAAATGTGACTAAAAAGGTCATCACGTTTTGTAATAGATGTAAAAACAACCCATATTTCTGTTTAGAGTGTTTCAATAAACTTCATTAAAATTACTATACATTTATTTTTTAACTATCGGTCTTAGTTCATTGTCGGTCCCTAGGGACCGACGCCGGCCAAACGGAAAGTTCACTGTCGGTCCCTAGGGACCGACGCCGGGCTCAACGAGTTAATCGTTCAGCTGCAATTAATGTGCATCTTGCTTCGTGTATGTATGTATGTATGTATCACATGCGTGTAGGTTTTTAGTAACGCTTCATGCCAACGCTTTCGGTCAATAACTTCTTTATTAATATTTACCAAACTCTTTTCTCAAGTTGTTCATTTTGTTTGTACTTCGCTTGCAGCAGCAACATTCCTCAACTTTCGTGCACCACAAACATACACACAAACAGACGATTTTATCTTACTCGCTCAAAATGCACACTTCTCTTCTCTTCACTTTTTATTTATTTATCTGTTTCGCTCGTTATTCTTGAGTATCTCACTGATTGAACGAAGAGCAAAATAACTGTCACTGCTCATGAGTTGTTCTCGCTGTCGGCCGTCCATTTGTGTGTGTTTACGTACTCGTAATTGCTGCTGATGATTTCGAGTCTGCTCTGGTCATTATATGTCGCCTGTAACCATTGCCACCCTGATAATGTTTATGACTGCATTAATTTCGGTTGTTCCTGGCATCATCATCATCCGAGTCATTTTGATCTCACGCGCATTTCTGTTTTACATTTTTCTGCAGTCGAGTTGGCTGCAAACTGGTTTCTTAATTAGCGCAGAATTCTATAGCCGTTTGATAGATAATTATTTGCTTTAATACTGGTACTTGGAGCGTAATTTTGAACTTAGGTGCAGAAGTTTTTATTTTATATTTTTTCAATGAGCTTTCTTTAATGTTTCAACCGGATAATTTAATTGTGATGATAAAGTTAATTTTATGCTTGGACAGCAATCTGGTTAAAAGCAGTCTGAGTGTGCCCAATTTTTCGCTCGTCAAAGGTTTCACTAACGCAAGTTTTAATAGCCTCACAAGTCTCTCGAAAGCTCTGTACCTCGTTGTATCGGTTTCTGTCGGTGAAGTCCGGTTGGATTAGGTATTTGAGGTGCCCCAAAGGAGCACATTTTTCAGCTTGTAAAGAATAACAGTTTTTGTTTTTTTTTTGGCAGGTTGAGAGAAATCGAAATAAAGATGGGAAATAAATTTCCCCCTATAATGATTTAGGATTAGTTAAAATAGAGTAACTGCCCACATTGCTTACATATTGACTTCTCAAACCCTCCTTCCCTAGAATAACTGCGCACACTGCTCACATATTTACTTCTCAAACCCTCCTTCCCTAAAATAACTGCCCACACTGCTTACATATTCACTTCTCAAACCCTCCTTCCCTAGAATAACTGCCCACACTGCTTACATATTCACTTCTCAAACCCTCCTTCCCTAGAATAACTGCCCACACTGCTTACATATTCACTTCTCAAACCTTCCCTTCCCAGTTGTGTTGATAGAGTGTGAGAAGAATATTCAGCAATGAATGAGCCCATCTTATTCTTCCACAAATTCCTCTCGGACTGCGCCTGATTAGCCTCTTGTTAGCCTGCTTGCTGTTGCTTTTCGTTTGCCTGTGAAGCTTCACCAATCGTCTTTGATCCACTATTATCCATTAAAACCTTTCAGCATTTCATTTCAAGAAGCTTACACAGCATTTGTTGGATTGGCTAAGGCCTACACAACAATAGTCCGCAGGTAGCTAGAGAAGCCCTCACACTTTCGCTGTTCATAGTAATAGAAATTGCCTCGGAGTTGCCATGCCATGCCTAGCCAATTCATAACTATCCATGTCGTCAGACAATGGGAAGTTTAGTAGTGTCATATATTTTTTTAAGATAATATTTTAAAAAAGTTTCGGGCAAGAAATTTACAAAAGTGTATCCTGCACTAGTGAAGCCGCTATTATTAGCTGCCCATTTCATTCCCAAATTTGCTTACCTAAGAGAAGAGATATTCGAGGGTGTATTTGCAGAATCAATCACGTTAGTGTGACTATCATTGAATTTAGCAGTTAAGTAGCCTCTCATTGTAAATGGAACGCCCTCCAACTTACAGCTGCCTTTAATGAAATTTGTTGCTCCTACATATAATATATCCATTCCTTCTCGTAAACTTTTGAAATATAATACATACCTTTCTATTTAGCACATCTGATCTTCAGCCTATGCTTTTCCGAAAGGAATTAATTTTTATTTCGAGTTTTTGACCAACCCAATTTAGACCAGGAATACTAAATGAGTTATGTACAACTCACTAAAAGGTTTTCTAAGTAATTTTCGTTACTCATGATTGACCCCGGCGATAAAAGACTGCCAGCGAAAAGTAAGTATAGCTTGAATTAATGCAAATTGGGAATGACACTGGCTTGGAGTCTCATACACCAAAGGCTTCAGCACCAGCTCCAACCATTCCCTCTGCAGGTAATGTGCCTTTCTATGAAGTATGCAGCAAGGCATTTAGGCTGCGTACATCCGAACATCGACGAGCCAATGCAGCAATGAGTTCACCCAATACACACCGGTCAACTGCAGCTTTGGCTGTTACAGTGCATGGGTTTCCCTCTGAAGATGTGGACAAAAAACTAGTACAAGAGCCGTGGGCCTATAGTGGCCTCATGAGGTTAAAATATTTTTAGAAGTGTGGTCAAAATCAGATCATTAACCGGCTCCCAGCGAATGTGAAAGAATTAGCTGATAGGCTGGCGTTATCGGGGTCGTGACAGCGGTTTGTTTATGAAAAAAATGAGATTGTGTTAGTGATGCTCGAAAAAAATTAACACATTCTCCGCCCATATTACTTCGTCGTGTGAACTGTGTGAGTGATTGGGCGAGTGTGTGGATGCGTGTAAAAATGAGCGGGCAGAAACGTCGCAAGGCCCTCGGCAGCCGAAGTTCCTCACACAATTTTGTTTTGCACCATAACTGATGGTCATAGTGAAAATAATTGGGAAGGTGTGGCAAATAACACCATTATCTGGCTCTCAGCGAATTTGACAAAGTCAGCTGAGAGGCTGACGTAACCGGGGTTTGTTTTTAGAAAAAATTAAGATTGTGTTGGTGATATACGAAACAATCTCTGCGCCACTTCGTTTCTATCTGAACAACGACTGATTGGACGAGTATGTGAATACATGGGAAATGAGTGGGCAAAATTCGACTACCGAGTCCCCAAGTGACGTGGCTGCCGAAGTTGCTCGCACAATTTAGTTTTTCATCATAGCTAATGGCCAAACATGGTAACGTACCTCGAGAACAACAACAACAACTATTGTCACATCGATCTACCGCCCACAATGAGCTTGAATTATGAAATTATACGTAGAAACAGTATTTTTAAAACTGTTTGTGCCTCAACAAGCAATGCCCGAACGTTCGAGTACATTACTGCCATGAAAAATCCTATTTATTAGTCTTCGAAACTAAACCTAACTAAGTCATTTATTTATATATTCTTTTACATATTTCGAATGGCTTCCTGATCCTCTATATAAAGCCTTGACGATGCTTATATGTCGGGTATCATAAGATGTTTAGCCCTGATTTACACTACTTAAAGCATTTCTATACAAAAAAATCAATTCCATACCCTTTTATCCAAATGTTTTTTTTTACCATATTTAGTTTTTTATACCGCTTGATGTTGATCTATAGGTAAGTTCGATAGTGGATTGGGGTGACCCCTTCTAGAGATTTCCCTAAGAGGAGCTAGTCTGGTTTTCCTCCTGGAGAGTTTAATTTGTTTTCCCTTTAACTTGCATTTAGAGCTTTAGCTTCCACTGATTTTGTGGAAATCCTTACCTGCTGTTACGTTAATATGGTTGCCCAAGGAATGAGCACACTTGGACGAAGAAAAAACGGTTTCGTCCTTTGTGGTATACCTGCTGTGATAATAATAATATCGAAAAATACATATTTGCGCATTTCTATAGATACAAATATGATCAATGAGACCAACCTGAACGCCTTACACCAGTTTGGTCTAGTCCGGAAACTTTAGGCATTAATTAGTCATTCTTTCTTTGTTTATAAAATATTAAAAAAATATATATATGTCTGAATGAAAAATGTATGTACATATGTACTAATATGTTTAAGCGTAAATGTATCCAGTAAATGTATCCAGAAAAGAAATATTTTCATTTTAAAATGGTTGTGATGTTTATACCTTTTTTTTATTCCATTCCCGAAACTGGAGATATTTCTTCATCAGCCTGTCTTTCAACTTCCAAAATCAATTACAACTGTATAAATAAACTATAGTAGAACATACATGCTGACATACGTATGTACATTGCTACATACACATCCACAATTATATGTACATATATATGAAATATTTCAGCTGCTCCACAGAAAGGAAGCACACGAGGTCGAAACTTATACATAGCATTTCATAAATATCAAAAAATATGTCTACACACTCAAAAGTACAACAAAAATATTCTAGCAAACAAACTTCCGCTTTGCGCTCTACTCAACTCACAAGATTTTATTAATAAAATTTCTTGAAATTCACAGCATACTCGCATTACCACATAAAGCAACAATAAATCGCTAACAATAACATTCACGCACAAAGGGGAGGTAAAGATGGAACTTTTTTTTATAAATGAAATGAAAAAAAAAAAAATAATATTTTGAATACTGAAAGTATTTTATCCAAAATTATAGCGCCGTTGTAAATTTGAAGATATAAAAAAGTTTATCCGTTGCGCATAGAATAGCTGAACCGAAATCTCATGCAGAGGAAGTTAGTGCGATAATCTAGAAGTAGGAAGCGTTGAAAACTTGGGCACCTCATTTAATGTAAAACTAGCAAACCCGACCCGCTTCGCTGGGCAAAGACACGGTGGGTCCACGTTTTGGCATATATTTCGAGACCCTAGTCATCAATAGGTATGAAAATTACCCCACGTTAAAGCACTTATCGACAGCTTTGATTTGATGCTCATATTGCACATCCACAAGCAAAGGTTACCCGGGCCCACGTTTTGACCTATATCTCGAGAATCCAGTCACGGAGCGGCATGAGAAATACTCTGTACTAAAGCATTCACCAACAGCTTCCAATTAATATCCATATTGTACAAACACATTCTAGGGTCCACGTGTTGGTCTCTATCTCGGGACCCTAGTCACGGAGCGGCATGAAAAATACTCTGAACTAAAGCATTCACCAACAGCTTCCATTTGATACCCATATTGTATATACGCATCCGAAGGTTACCCGGGCCCACGTTTTGACCTATATCTCGAGACCCCAGTCACGGAGCGGCATGAGAAATACTCTGTACTAAAGCATTCACCAACAGCTTTCAATTGATATCCATATTGTACAAACACATTCTAGGGTCCACGTGTTGGTCTCTATCTCGGGACCCTAGTCACGGAGCGGCATGAAAAATACTCTGAACTAAAGCATTCACCAACAGCTTCCATTTGATACCCATATTGTATATACACATCCGAAGGTTACCCGGGCCCACATTTTGACCTATATCTCGAGACCCCAGTCACGGAGCGGCATGAGAAATACTCTGTACTAAAGCATTCACCAACAGCTTCCAATTGATATCCATATTGTACAAACACATTCTAGGGTCCACGTGTTGGTCTCTATCTCGGGACCCTAGTCACGGAGCGGCATGAAAAATACTCTGAACTAAAGCATTCACCAACAGCTTCCATTTGATACCCATATTGTATATACACATCCGAAGGTTACCCGGGCCCACGTTTTGACCTATATCTCGAGACCGTATCTACCAATAGGTATCCAAACTATACGGAAACCATCTTCAATACCTCCTTAACAATGTGTGTAAGTTTGGTTTAATTCGGTTTAAAGACACGACGGGTCCACGTTTTGGCATATATTTCGAGACCCCAGTCACGGAGCGACATGAAAAATACTCTGTACTAAAGCATTCACCAACAGCTTCCATTTGATACCCATATTGTACATACACGTCCGAAGGTTACCCGGTTCCACGTTTTGACCTATATCTCGAGACCCTATCTACCAATAGGTATTCAAACTATACGGAAACCATCTTCAATACCTACTTAACAATGTGTGTAAGTTTGGTTTAATTCGGTTTAAAGACACGGTGGGTCCACGTTTTGGCATATATTTCGAGACCCTAGTCATCAATAGGTATGAAAATTAACCCGTATTAAAGCACTTAACCACAGCTTCCATTTGATACCCATATTGTACATACACAACCAAAGGTTACCCGGGTCCACGTTTTGACCATTTTCCCGGCAATTATTCGAATTTTTCTCACCTTCTAAAACCTTCCCTAGACCTCCACGAATAATTCAAGACCAAGATAAGATAAATCCGTTCAGCCATTCTCGAGTTATAAGCGAACATAGGGACAGATTTTCATTTTTATATATATAGATAATGGCGTTTTTTGATTTTGCTAATAACTAACAGAAATTTATATGTAAATGAACTAAAGAAAAATATATAAATGACAACCAAAAAAAATGAGAAAAAAATATAAATAAATATGGGTAAGGCTTTCTCAAGTGGGCATCAAAATTACCAAAGTGAATATTTTGCGATGAAATTCAGACAGGACTGAGTTCTATCATCCAGAAGCACACTCAGAAAATTTTGTTGTAAAATTATAAATAGTTTTTTTTTTATTAACTATCGAAGTTTTTTGCAGCGCTTGAATAATTATCACATTTCTCGTAAAGTAAGTATCCGATTACAACGATTTTTCAACTGCAGACTGATAAAGGATGATATTTTCCAAAAACGTTATTTTTGTTCCGAAACTTGATGTTTTGTTTTTGTAAAAATTTTTTTTTAATAAACAATTAAAAATTTAACTAATTTCTGCGCCTCTGGGATGAAAATTTTTTAAGGATATTAACGTAATAAACATCTGTGCATTTATGTATGAAAAAAAATGCGTGCAATTCGAAAAGGATTAATTATAATTAATTTTTTTGTGCCAGAATGCGCGCTTCGACTTACGTGGACGCGCACGAACACACAAACGGCGACTCGCGGGCGGCTTGCGAAAAACCGTTTTTCGGACACGTCTCAACGCGATATGCTTCCGTAAGATCAGTTTTGCCGACTTTTCCATTACTGGTGCTTACTTGTTTTTAAAGATTGGCCATATAAATAATTTACGTATAACAGAATTTGCGCTTTGACTCTCGCGGAAATGCGTAATGATAATTAAATCAAATGTATTCAAAGGAATGTATAAGCTGTCATGCAAGGTTTCATATATATTTCTTTATTACTAACGTTTATGTTTACATATCAGATCTATACCTACATTGTAAGTTCAGTCAGCAAATGCCCTTAAAATTTCTCGCTGAAAAACAACAACAATTCACGGACGGACACAAAAAGTGAAAAGATATAGAAAGTTATACAGATATCGCATTTTCATTTGTTATTTCGAGAAAAAATGAAAATCATTCACGCTTTTTACACTTTTCATGTAGTTTATTTTTACATAATGGGTATAATTTTAGATTGATCGTGGGCTGAAAATATTTTGCACTCGATGGAATTTTTTACTTTTGGAATAAAAGAATTTAACTGCCTCGTATTTTTCAAAGTTTGCGCTTTGGAATAGCGCTTTTTCAACTTACTAGAGTGATTTTCATGTTCTTGTTTATTACAGTAATCAAAACTAATTTTCTTAGAATTGACTTTTGCCCAATCATACAACTGTTTCGGTCCCGTAATTTTCACCGGGATTTTATCTCGCAAGCTTGCATGGTACGCATCTCTCTTTATAGCACCACCAATACCATCGCAGGCACCTTTCCCATGTGCAGAGGCAAAAAAGTGCCACTCGGCATCGATGCCAAAATCCTTTTTGTGAAAAAGTAAATTTATAAAATTGTACTTGTTGTTGTACTGTGAGACCGCCCCGTCGGAAAAATAATAGATTTTCTTCACATTTCGTTTACCAAACTGTTTAATCAAATATTGAATCAATTTAGAATTGAACAAATTGACTGCGGAACTGTCATGTTCCAGTGCTTCCGAAATTATCACAAAATTCTTATGCTGTTCTACGCCGTTTTCTTTGTAATGCACAACGTAAGGATGTATTGTTACCTGCGTTGTGTTCCAGTATTCTGATTGCACAGAATTTTGAACACGACATGCGTAATTTTCGGAGAAATCAAGGCAAACGACGTATTCTTTTTCAATCACATTCTTTTTAATATCGACGAAATACTGTGCTTGTGATTTCACGAGGAAATCATGTTTTAAAACAGCAAGCAAATCTTTACTCAGGTTTTCAACGAATTCTGCAACGGGTTCGTTTTTTACTTGCAAAGTACATCTGTAAACAAAATGTGTGATTAGTTAATTTATCATTAATGTTATATTATATTTATACTGTACACAGGTAAACAAAAAATTTGGAAGTCAATTAATATTTAAGTGCATGTAGGTACAAACTAAATTGTTTAATTTGCATTGAATTTCATTGGAATATTTTTTTTTTAATTTTTTTAATAGGTACTCAGTAATGGAAAAGTCGGCAAAACTGATCTTACGGAAGCATATCGCGTTGAGACGTGTCCGAAAAACGGTTTTTCGCAAGCCGCCCGCGAGTCGCCGTTTGTGTGTTCGTGCGCGTCCGCGTAAGTCGAAGCGCGCATTCTGGCACAAAAAAATTAATTATAATTAATCCTTTTCGAATTGCACGCATTTTTTTTCATACATAAATGCACAGATGTTTATTACGTTAATATCCTTAAAAAATTTTCATCCCAGAGGCGCAGAAATTAGTTAAATTTTTAATTGTTTATTAAAAAAATTTTTTTACAAAAACAAAACATCAAGTTTCGGAACAAAAATAACGTTTTTGGAAAATATCATCCTTTATCAGTCTGCAGTTGAAAAATCGTTGTAATCGGATACTTACTTTACGAGAAATGTGATAATTTTTCAAGCGCTGCAAAAAACTTCGATAGTTAATAAAAAAAAAACTATTTATAATTTAACAACAAAATTTTCTGAGTGTGCTTCTGGATGATAGAACTCAGTCTTGGCTGAATTTCATCGCAAAATATTCACTTTGGTAATTTTGATGCCCACTTGAGAAAGCCTTACCCATATATAAAATACAGGTTTAGAGCTAGTCTTAAAAACGACCGAACAATAATTTTAAGACCGAACCGAACCGGAGATTTTCAAAGGCCCTAGTAATCAACAAGCAAAGATTTTTTATCCAGTATTTTCTTCAACAAAAAAAA
>JAYXIM010033119.1:0-15546 GCA_037575425.1 Anastrepha fraterculus
AGTACTATGTATTTGCATTTGGTATAGAAGAAGAAGTGCGCTCATATAATAGATCTGTGTAACATCTGCATTTATTTAGTTCAAAAATTCATTTGGGTTTGCATACCGCAAACAGGCCACTTTTAAAATTACACTTTTGTCTTTATTTTTCCATTTAAATTTATTTGCTAAAAACCTTGTAGAGAAAATTGCATCCAAGAATAAATTCGTATGATTTTGACTTTAAGTAAAGGGAATTTTTGAAGAACGAACTTAGATTTTTTTTTTCAACTCATTAAAATCTTCCGCTTATATAGCTAATATGGCATTATTTGGGCGGAAATTTGAGCATGCCAAACTTCTTAGAATTACCTATGTTTTTATTGACTCACTACAGTACACCTATGTATATATAATATATATGAGCTACTTCAAGTACTTACATTACTTTTTTAATCTCTTTTTCATTGTCATTTCTTTTAGGCTGCCCTCTTGGTTAGCAATTTCGATTTCAGATCGCTTCGATTGAATTCGATCGCGAAATTGTCCATCTCACCTCGGTGAATGTTAACTAAAAACAAAAAATTGCCGCATTTCTGAATTGCAAGACAAAAATGTGCTTGTAGAGAAGCCAATGGCTACGTAGGGAGTGACAAACTGGCGCTGATTGCTTAGAGTGGCTACATTATTAACCCACTTTGGATCAACAGAGCAACTGTAGGATGTTTTTTAGCTGCATGAGGACTATCGATATCGATAACTGGGTTCGACAGCTGAGAATGGGAAATTGTGTTGACATTTCTGTACAGTAAGATTTAACAAATCACCATTAATCGTTTAACAAATTTCATAGAGCACTGGCGGCATCATCCGTCTTTATTTCTTTCGAATTAAGAAAGAAGCTTCCGTTATGCGGAATACGCTGAATGTTTCTTTCTAAAAATTAATCATCGAAGCATAGACAATATTTGGTTTCAACAAGGCAGCGTAAATTGCCATACAGCGCGCTTAACAATCGATTTATTGCAATATTCAAGCCACCACTAAGACCAAAATTGGACTGATCGAATGGATCATGTAACTCGTAGCTGGGGTGGATATCATAATCAGAAAATAATTGAAATGGAAATATTTATCAGATCAAAATGAAAAAAACGGCATTCCAACAATATTTCTGTTTTGTGTTGTCATCAAGCTTGGCTGACTTGGCTTTACTACAGCTGAATAGCCAATAGCCAGAGAAGTGGCGATAGAACACACCTTGTGGCGTACCGTCGCATGCTAATTTAGTGAGTTTGGCTTCGTTCCATTCTGCCCTTATTTTTCTATAACCAAACAGATTCTTTATCCATGAATATTCCACGGGTTCTGTATTTATTGTATCTAAGCCCCCTAAAATGGCTTCTCTCGACACATTGTTGAATGCTCCACTAATGTCTACAAATACTCCTAAGGCATATTCCTTGTACTCTAGAGTTTTCCCTATAACTAACATTAGTGAGTGTAACGCAGTCTCTGTGGATCTGCCTGTAATATATGCGTGTTAGACATAAAGTCTGGCATCCTATTTCCTCTGATAAGTGCGTCGAGGATTTTGTCAATTGTTTTCAAAAGGAATGAGGTCAAACTGATGGGTCTCTATTCCTTTGAGAGTGTGGGGTTGTTTTTACCTTCTTTCGGTATAAACACAACCCTTGCTTTCCTCCAGAGTATTGGCACATAGTTAAACCTCAGGCATCCTGCGTATATCGCTTTTAGCCATGGTACCAACAGATTGCCCATCCTTTGGAGCATTGCTTGAAAAATTCCGTCTAAATCTGGTGATCTAAATGGGTCAAAAGTAATTATTACCCATTTTATTGTTTTCGTTGTATGATAATAATATCTTTTGGGATGTTGACTACATTATTTCTAACAGGCTCCTGAACTAAGCAGTCTATGCATCGTGGAAAATGCGTATTGACTAGATCTTGTAGTGATTCTTCACAACTATCAGTCCAGTCTCCGTTGGGTTTACATATTAAGTTGGGCGTAGTCGGGAGTTTTATAGCAGCTTCCTGAGGCTAGGCACTTCGTTTGTGTTTTCTATACTGCCACAGAAGTCTTTCCATGACTCTGTCTTGGCTCTACGAATTTTTTTATTTTAGTTTATTAAAGTGAATTTATTTGTTATTTTTATTTTGTTTAACTTAAATTTTATTTTATATTTATAATTGTATATTTTTTATTTTTAAAGTTTTTTTGCTTTTATTATCTTATTTAAATACTATTTTGTTTCATTTTTTGTTTGTTAAAGATCATTAATTTTTATTATTATTTTTTGCTGTTTTTTACCTCAACTTAATTGTTAGTTTGTTTTCATTTATTTTTTCCTATTATATATTTTATGTTGTTTTATTTCATTAAAATTAATTCACACTTTACCATTTATAAATACGTATATTTTATTTTATTAGAGTTTATTTATTTTATTTATATTTTGGTTGGTTGGTTTAAGGGTGACCCCGCATCGGAGTGCCACATAGACCGCAAGTTGAGTCCGTTGTGTTGCCCTAGAGCTCATTATTTTAAATGATTTCCCCACCTAACCGAGATTTTTATTGTAGATTTTGGTCAAAGATATTAATTCGTTTCAAAAATTTAATGAGAGATTCGATTTTCAGGTCCGAGAGTACTGAAAGATTGTCAATTGTTGGAGAGCCTAGAAGAGCGAGTCGACTTCTGGCTAGACCCGGACAACTGCACAGCAAATGTCTGCTCGATACTTCCTCATCTTCGTCCTCGCAGTATCTGCATAGGTCGTTTTGAGGAACCCCGAGCCGACGTGCGTGAGTGCCCAAAAGGCAGTGGCCGGTGATAAGAGATGTTATATGCCTTAGTTTGTGTTTCGAAAGACTTATAAGGGTTTTTGTCTGTTTCAGATTGTAGGATGGCCAGATTTGTCTGGTCGTAACGCAAGTAGTTTAAACTCGCCACCTCCGATCAGCAATGCTGTGAAATTCTCGATCGATGAGCATTTTACATGTTGAGAGCGGAATGTGGATTGTGGGTAAGTTACTAACATATGATTGCGCAGCTCCAGCTCTTGCGAGCTCATCAGCTTTGCAGTTACCTTCGAATCCACTGTGACCCGGTATCCAGATAACTTGGACAGAATTCTGAACACTTATCTCGTTAAGAGATAAGAGACAGGATCGAACCACATCTGAGTGGGTATAAGAGGAGCTGAGTGCTCGAACGGCCGCTTGACTGTCGGTGAAAGAGCGGATATCCTCTAGTGATATTCTATTTTCTAAGAGAGTTTTCGCAGCATACCAGATAGCGCATACTTCCGCTTGGAATACGCTACAGTAGTCGGGTAATCTAAATGATAGATTGATGTGAGGGGAATTGGAAAAGATTCCAAATCCCACTTTGCCGCCTTGTTTTGAACCATCTGTATATATAGTCAGAGGGCCATTGATTTCGGTTAGATTTGTCTTCCATTCTTCCCTAGTTGGGAGTGAACAGGAGAATAGCAAGCAATATATTTTGCTTTGTTTAATTTTTTTATTCAAGGTTATTGATGTTTTATTTTCATTTCATTTATTTTTATTTTATTGATTTTTTTTTTGTTTTATTTAATTTATTTCGTTTTATTTTACTAAATCCTATTTTCTTATTTTTCTATTTTCTATATTTTCCTTTTTATTTGATTTTTGCTTTTATCTATCTTTGTTATCTAGTTTTAGTTTGGGAAAGTTAATCTATTTAAGTTTTGTATATGCTTCGTGTGTTGTTTCACTTTATTAAAGTAAATTTATTTGTTTTCTATCTTATTTTGTTGAATTTAACTTTTATTTTATTTTATTCAATTTAATTTAGTTTTATTTTATTTTGTTAAAATTATTTTTATTTTTATATTTTATTTTATTGCATTTTATTTAGATACAGTTAATTTATTTTTAAATATTTTTTTATTTAGTTTTATTTTATTAAAATGTATTTATTTATATTTTTTATTTTATATCGTTTTATTTTATTAGAGTATTTTATTTTTTATTATTTATTATATTTGATATATTTTTTTAAATTTTATTTATTTAAATTTTTTTTTTTTAATATTTCATTTTAGTTTGTCAAGTTTAGTTATTTTTATTTCTATTATAATCTTTACCCGGCTTTGTTAATCCATTAAAGAGCAAAGGGCCAAATTATTGTAGAAATTAATTTAATTCCTTCTGTTTACTTGATTCCTCTTAATGTTTGTTTGACTTCATTTTATTTCATTAAAGTTAACTTATTTTTATTTTTCAAATATCATTTTTTGTTTTAATTTATGTTATTTATTTTAATAAAGTGGTTTAGATATTTTTTTAAAGATATTTTATTTCATTTCATACAATTTTTTTTTTTTTTTTTTTTGTGATATTTCTACATTTTTTCCTACAGGTCTTTGGTTGCAAACTTCCAATGAATTTCTGAATTAGGCATCGAGCTACAAACAAACCACACATTCCAATACGTATTTGTAACTTTCACTAAATACAAAAATACACACCACTACATATGAAAATTGAAAAAGTTCATCAAATAAAATTTATTTAATTAAGTTGGCTTTGTGTTTAATGCCTCTTTGTGTTTAAGCACTTGTCCCTTATGCTCGGCGCCGGCAGTTTAAAAGGGGAAAGAAGAGACAACTTGTCATTATTCGCACTTGTGTGCTTTAACAAAACCAAATAACAAAATCACACACACTCACACATATGCATGTGTACAGAGATTGAGAAATATCATTAAATTGCTAACTCATACATACACACGTACGTTTATGTTTATGGAAGTCCTTATATGCCTGTGCGCCACTCATTACTTCATTCATTATCTTTGTTTATTTGAAATTATAATTTTTTTGTTATGAGCAATTAAAATTGAAACAATCATGTCAATTATGCTGAAGTTGGTTAATTAGTTATTCTGAAGCTTTATGAAACTAAACATATGGCAACTAAATGCAAAATAAAAAAACTCAACAAGTGGGTGTATGGCAAGGATTTCAATTTGAATAACTTAATTGAGCGTAGTCGGTTGACAATTTTGCTATTTAGGAGATTTTGTAAATATTGTACAAACACACAGTTAACATATGCCGACATGTGTGCACTCTTACTGCGTTATTTTATGTTAGTTACTATGAATTTTGTCGCACAAAGTGGAATATTGTAGCTAATTGAGGGACTTAGAAGAAATGTAACTTCAATGGCATAGAAAATGGGCATACAAGTTTGCTAATATTACGAGTACAATATACTTTCTAATACTTTCGAAAACATAATTGCTTTCCCTATTTGCTGCAATCCACTTTGAAGGTATTAGCATCAAATTGCATATCTACATAAGCATGTATATACAGGGTTGCTCATATTCGACGGACCCATGTCTTTTTTGGGCCCATTCCAATCGCCGAGGCTTGTCCGCAGGCAATAATCTTTGCGTCAATTGAATCTTATATGGGAATAAATGCAAACCAATGCGGATAATTCGTTGTAAAGTGGTCCGAGCAATGCCCAACTGCTGAGAACGGCGATTTTGGGATGTCCTTGGCGACGTCTCAACACTGGCCCGTACAAGAGCAATATTCTCATCCGATCGCCTTGGTCGGTTTTGATTTGGCCTCTTTGGATTAGAAAGAGCATCACCAGTCGAAAACCTTTCGCACAAACGTTTAATAGTGTTCTTAGCAGGCGCACTTTTCATTTAATTTTTTATACGCACTTTGAGTTTTTACAGTTGACTTCTTTCGCTGAATGTAAATTTCAACAATTTGGAAGCGCTTGCGTGGCATGTACTGTTCCATGGTAAAATCTGCTTAGACTGACGCTTCCAACGCGGTATGTCATTAAGCGATCTGACGTCTCTGTCAAAAGATACAGGGTTGTCAGATAGGTCCGTCGAATATTAACAACCCTGATTGGCCCATTTCGAATAGTAGATTGACATATTGGTAAAGCCATTTCTATGACATAGCAGAAATATTTTTTCCGAATTTTAAAGTTATTTAACTCGTTTTTTTCAAATGCAAAACGCAAATCTGTTTTATTTTCCAATGTCTAAAATTAACTACTATTTTATAATATAATACTAGCCGTTTGTTATTCAACATTCTACAGTCTGGCTCCATAGTATTTCTGTTTACATGAAAAGGCTAAAAATTGGGAAAAGGTTGAATCGCCTCAAAACACGAGAAGTTTTTCGACGAGGAATGCGTGTTGGGACATAGGATAGATTAGATGTGTGGGGGGTTAGACAAGTCCAAGTACCTCAGTCAGGAGACCATTGTACTACAACCGGATAGATTTTAGTAGAAAAAATACAGATAGGAAAGATAAAATGTGGGTGGTAAGACGGAAAAATTAGTTTGAGGTTACTTGTCCACAAATCTCTTGAATTCATTGATGAATTTAAAGAGATCCGGAAGAAGAAGAGTATGAAGTTTATCCATACTCAGTATCCAACATTTTAAGTCTGATTCTGGCAAACGCCGAACAGCTACAGAGAAAATGTTCTGCAGTGTCGTCACTCTCAAGACAGGATAGGCATATCGGGCTGCCGACGACCGCCATGGCAGCCATATGCTGACCACAGGCGATGTGCCCTGCGATCACACGCACCCGTCAGGTCTTTTCCGCTGAGTTTTAGGAGAAAGGTCAGTATTTTCCTGTTTGGTTTTTACACGAAACACTTGGCTACTCTGCGCGAGCTCAACCCAGACCAACGTCCTCTATGAGTAGACCTCATGAAGTGCAGAGTTGACACCTAGAAAGGGTTCAGGGTCTAGTGACATACTTGCAGAGTCTTCATTAGCCAGTTTATCAGCTAACTCGTGCCCTGTAATACCACAATGTCTAGTCACCCAAATAAGACTAACTTTCTTGTGTTTTGCCACACTGTTCAGTTTTGTTTTACATTCACCGACTAATTTCGAAGAGCAGTGTTTCTAACCCACGCTTTCAGTGCAGCTTTCCTGTCCCTATAAATCCCAATACTGCTACCCCGCCACTTTTTCTCAATTATCCAGTATACTACGTACAAGATGGCATAGACTTCCGTAAAGAATACAGTGCCATCTGTCCTGTGACATTTTTTTTTTTGTTTTTGAACTATTGAACATAAAGGAAACTGGTCATCCGATTGTATTAATATTTCTTGGTTGCCGCCTGGATTGTATTAAAAAAAAAAATTTATTTAAAAATAATTAACATTTCAAAGGAAAAATAAAAATAGTCAAAACATCAAAACCTTCATGTGCCTTAGTTTTGTCGCGATTGTATATCTATTAATTATTTTTTTGTTTTGTGGGGTACAATGTCAAATTACATTTGAATTGCAGTAGTAAGCTTTCCAGAGGAGGAGCACTTTCTGCCAAAAATTTTAAGCTTACGGTGAATATATTTTTGTATTATACCCATGAATAGTTGGAAAGTTACGCTAGCATTTTTTGGATATATCGGTCACTAAACGTCTCTCCTCCAGTCCGGGGTAGCACGTGTCCATCAGATTTGTTTGCCGTCGACGGTAATAGACTGTAACAATGCAATGATATCTGCCTACCTCAGCGAGTAACTGAGCTATGATACCGCGGACTTTGTTGTGTGAATAAGCATCAAAGCTGTCTGGTTCGCAAAGTTCAAAGTTCGGCACATGTGATGTGGACTATGTACCGGGTGTGCACTTAATAACTGTGTACCTACTATGAGCAGCTGGCATTGAAACAAAGAAGCTTCGAAACTTCATCATCACCCAGAACAAATGTCAGTGCAAACACTTGTGGAGAGAACTCAGCAGCAAGGAGCTGAAAACTGGGAAATTATGAACAATAGGCACGTCCGGCCAGTCAATAAAACAACCAGGGAGAGCAACTGAAAAATATCCTACAAATTGGACACTTGCACATGCAGTCATAAAGAAGCTGTGGCAGAAGCGTCAAAGGGAGTAAGAGCACCCGAAGTAGTTGTGGTAGGCTTAGGCTAAAAAGCAGGCACAATCAAGCTAACGCCAGCACTGGGATGAAAATACCAGATGAGGTAGTGGTAACGATAGCTGAAGAAGCAGCCGAAAACAAGGTCTTTATAGACGTCGGCCGATTAGCTCACAAAAATGTAGGAATCGGCGACCTTGACAGCTCGAGCTCGAGACGATGAATAAACTCGGTCACATGCTGTCCTATAAGCCGGACAAATACCTGGGTTAACATGTGCTACCATAAGAGAAAAGAAATAAAATGGGAAAAATACTAAAATTTATTTATTTATTATTTAATACTTGAAGTGGTCATTATAATAATTACTATAAATAATAATACTAATTAGCAAATAAACTTTTATTTATAATAATTTTGATTATTTTTTTTTACCTAAAATATTGTTTTAACAACTTAACACTGTAAGCGCCCTGTAGCGTATATATTCCTCGTATAAATCTGTTTATAACTTGATCAAATCAGGGTGTGTTATTTTCCGCTTGGGCTTATAATTCTGTGGAAGGTTGGAGAAACTCGGCATAATAAGGAGACAAAATAATTTATTTATTGTGAAATTCTAAATAGTTGTATACATAAAAACAATTTTTTTTAAATCTCTCAAGGGAATGAGCAGTTAAATTTACAAATTTAATTAACAACAACAATCGATTAAAACTCTGAAGTCAGTACACAAAAACTAGTCAGGGGAACGGACTTTCGTACAATTCACCTCTGGAACTTTTTGTATTTTTAGAAAATACTCGATAGTGGTGATACTTTTAAAATTTTTTCCGTCATTTTATATTTTAAAAATTTGTATTTATATTCATTCAACCTCGAAAACTCCAAAGTATATAAAGTGGCAGCTGCCGTAGCCGAAAGGGTTGGTGCAGGACTACCATTCGGAATTCACAGAGAGAAGGTAGGTTCGAATCTCGGTGAAACACCAAAATTAAGAAAAAGTCTTTTTCTAATAGCGGTTGCCCCTCGGCAGGCAATGGCAAGCCTCCGAGTGTATTTCTGCTATGGAAAAGCTGCTCATAAAAATTCTGCCGTTCGGAATCGGCTTGAAACTGTAGGTCCCTCCATTTGTGGAACAACATCACGACGCACACCACAAATAGGAGGAGGAGCTTGGCCAAACACCCAAAAAGGGTGTATGCTCTATATATATATATATATATATATATATATATATAAAGTGGCAAGCAACGGATTTCTGTTTTCTATATTGAATTTATCAGTAAAGAACACAAATTTCAATATTGTACATCAGCGATGTCAAATAAATATTTTACCTTCGGTATAATGTTTTTAGGGTTGGAGGGAAAGTTAAAGTTTCAAACAAAAGTTATTAATTAATGGGCAAGCGTATTTCAGTTCATCAATTTAATATTTGAATTTAAATTTATTTCTATAACTTTTGTGAAGCGTGAAATATGCGCTATTTTTATTTAAACAAAAAATAGCAAAAGCTTAAAAATGCATTTTATATATATGGATATTTATTTATTACAATATTTTATATGGATTTTTTCGTCAGAAACTCATTTAGGAACACGAAGACGAAAGCATAAGTTTCGCAAATTTAGAAACAAAACTTACCATTTTATCTTGAATTATATAATATTTATACGTGTATATAAAAAGTCCAACAAAATGTTTAAAAACAACAACTACTCTCATTGCCACTTTCACTTCATCTCTGTGGTAATAGAAATTTCACAAAATAAACTAAAAAAACACGACCACAAACTCTGTCATGCCACTAAACTCATTAAACAATAACGGTAGTTTTCAAGCCAAACTGCCAACCAAATAAGTAATAAAAAAAAATATTCACACCAAACAAACACAAAACTTCGGCCTCTAATCAACCAACAAAGTCATTCACGGTGCAAAGCGTGTTGATTACCCAAAATAAGAATCAGAAACTTTTAGTCAAGTAAATTTTCTATAACACGAAAAAAAACTCTAAGAGCAGTAAAACAATGACTGCTTTTATGCAGCAATTTGCACCTTTAGATGGGAATCGTTCGAAAAGTGCTATGGCACTGGCTATTGTCACACAAATAAACAAACTTTAAACTTTGCCCACTACCAGCAGACCAGTAGTAAATTTTTTGCAGCCACTTTCGTTGGTGCTAATAAACAATAGAAAGTTTGCTTTTAGTTATTTGCCGTCTAATGAAGAAATATACACTTTGCAGAGTTGAGAATTGAGTTGTGTTGAGTTTAGTTTTTATTAAAGTGAAGTATTTTGAGTGAAAATTTATTAAAGTGACTGCTAGCAAATATTTATAAAATCTCTGGCATTGCTAGCTAATAAAGCATTTATTTCAAGTTGGTCAATGTGTCTGTCTGTAGCTGTGATAGCTGTGGATTGTGAAACGTGCGTTACTCATACGTCATGTATGCCCACATTTGTGCTGCTGTTATAGACAGTTCCATAAGTTGATATTTACTGGTGGAGAGAAACTAGTATTTCATGCACGTTCAATGTGTAGTGCAAACAAATGCAATACAAATGTTTGTAATTGTGAATATATATGTATATAATGGCATTTTTATGTTGCGTCACGTAGTGGTCATAAGTCATGTTCAGTTGTCTGCTGCAAAAGTCACAGGCTAAAGTAGAAAAAGCGGCAGCTTCCTCACTTAAGACAACTAGTCAATGGCAAGCAACAAAAATGATAAACAAACAAAAAATCACAATCGAAGTGTGAGTAGCTCAATCAAAATAAATATAAAAAAATATTAGATCTGCATCAGTGATGCCAATGAATTTTTCTGAGCCGCGATTATTTAAAGGGAATGTCTTCAAGATTGTAATAAAGCGAATGATTGTAGTCCAATAAAACTAGAGAAGTAAAACATCATATAGCAAATTGGGTCTATAACTTGAGAATGATAGTTAGGTTAGCAAAAATGTGACTTTATTTTGATTATAAATCAAGAATTATACAGGGTTACTATATACATAAGGAACGGTCTAGAATGCTACAGAGCTGCAAAGAATTGTGTGTTAAGTTCAAACAGAAAACTATCGGACTTTCTTCTAAAACTTCGTAGAAAAGATGTTCGGTTAATAGTCGGTATTATTGCTGGACACAACCCATGGCGTCAACATATGGCCAACATGGGATTCATTGAGAACCCAATTTGCCTGTCTTGCTTAAAGGAGGCGGATAGCACTGAGTATTTTCTCTGTAAGTGTCTTGCATTTGCTAGAGCAAGACTGCGAATTTTGGTTTCTGATGTCGTGAGAATGAGAAATATTCGTTCTCTTAAACTGGAGGATATTTTCAGATTTACCAAAGAAGCTGGAAAATTATCACAGGTCTAAATACCTCTAGTTTTATATTCTATTTGTTCCTCTATTTTTCCTTCTGTTACTTACCTTTCCTCCTTGACTAACTATAATTTCACCTTCCAGAGCTTTAAATACAATTGGCTTTTTAGCCTGAGTGTTTTAGGAGCTTCTTCCTCGACTTTTCAAATTCCAAATTTCACATGGATATTTACATGGACTAAGGCTATTATTATTTAGGTAATTTTTGATTAATTTGGTTGTAGGAGATGATGTTCAAACTTAACCGTTTTTGAGGTGTTCGATTTGGAAGATTATTTGTTTATTTGGTTTTGCAATTCTAACATAGCAAGGGTAAATCCTTTAATTATTATTTCTAGTTACAACAAGTGACAATTTTCACAATAAGATTAACATTATTATGTTGTATTATTATTTAAAAAAGCACTATATTAATTTTCTTGTACATCCACTTTTTTAATGTTAGTTCAAGGGTCAGAACTTTTTCTATTTTTTTGTTAAAGCGTGTACCTATACCTATAAATTTTAACCAAGCTCTGATAGTTTAAAATGGCTGCTTAATCATTTAAAAGTTTTTCACTAAAAGTTCCCCTCTTTACATAATAAAAAAAGAATATAAAATAATTTTGTATGGAAACTATTCTGAAAATAATTCTAAGAACAAATATGTATTTTTCACTAAATCCTATATCAAAATGTACCGGGAAGGTGATGTTGACTGTTTTCTTCGATTGCCGAGTGCACCATGAGCACCTTCCATCGGGCCAGACAGTCAATCGTTTGAGAGATGCTGATATGGCCCCGTGCGCCTGACGGTCATCCCTTCGTCGGCCTACCAGGGGTGCATGGAGGACTTGGTTAAACGTTGGTGTGTTGCTTCAGACGGGTCATATTTTGATAGAGATAAAATAAAGGCTGAAATTTAACTATGTTTTGATTTACTTAAACATTCCCGGTACTTTCTGTTGATTGGCTCTAAAAAGGTATAATGTTCTAAAAATAATATAATTGAATAGGGTCAGCAACATAACGAGTCATTAATTTGAAACACGAAATATTTAGTACTTGACGTAATTTAAACAATCGAAAAAGATTAGGTGAAAATTTTGCCTGCTTCTGATTCTCTGTGTGCATGCTTCAATGATTTTTCATCGTTCTTTTCTTCATTAGTTTGCTGATTCGATTCGCCTGTGATAGTCTATAACTTTTTGCCATCTCTTTAGTAGTTTATATACATTTGTCCAAAAGAGCATTTACAAAGAAAAAAAGATGATGAAAATAGGACCACGAAAATTCAAACCAAGTTTTGATCAGATGTCCTCAGTTGGAGTGATAAAACTTTCCAACAACAGTTTCGTAAATTGATTTGACACCATTCAGCAACACGAAGGTAAGCATTGCCATGATGAAGATGATGATAATTATTTACTTCAGTTTACTTTATACAATAAATAATACTCAATACTCATATTTTGAGATATTTGACGCCAAAGCTCTCAAATATAAACTGTAATATTTAACGACCTTTGGGACGTACCAAAAACACAAATATTTGGCTGCAGAGTCGATGTGCTAGGCTGAACTCTATATACAGGGCCGTCGAGGTAAATCCGGAATGTGGAACTTAAAAACAAAACTATTAGATATTTACTCAAAAATAATTTTATTTGCACTTAACTTTGTATAATGTGAGTACACCTATCATAGTTGAAAATTATTCAATGTAACCTCTATCTCGTGAAATTCCCTGCTCCAGCCGGGGCCTGAAGCGCCCACATGCGCGAGCTACCTCCTCTTTGTCTCCTTAGTGTTATGAGGCTTCGCGTTAACTTTTGCTTCAACTGTGCCCCACACGTAATAATCAAGAGGATTGCAATCTGGGCTTGAAGGTGGCCAAAAATCTTGTGACTAGTGGTAGGGTCGGTTGTTCTGGAGCCAAGCCTGAGTCTTCTTTGCCTTGTGAGCAGGTGCGGAGTCCTGCTGAAACACATATTCCATCCAGGGTTGCGTTTTTTTGTAGCCAAACCACTCAATTATCTCTTTAGGGCTTTTTCCGGCGCGAAGTGACTCTAGTATCGCAGCTCTTCTGTCCTGCTCTCGACTCATCGTTTCACTAGCACTTACTCCGGCACTTCAATGTCAATCAGGAAACAATACACTAAAAATATGTCCCTTTATTAGCGGTTTTAGACTTAACTCTACTGCTCCTGAGCTTTCGAAATGTTTTCCGCATTTACCTCGACGGCCCTGTATGATTGCAATGAAGCCACTTTTCATCTCTAGTTATCGCTTGATGCAGAAAAGTCCTTTTTCTAGGGCATTCAAAAAGTAGTTTTAACATGCACAACCGACTTCCGATGTTCCGTGGGTGTCTAACTCATATGTTGATCACTTTGCTACTCGTATCATGCACAACTATTCTGTATGCTCTTCTTGCATTTGGTGTGACTATTCACTGAGAATTTGTGTCTTCAAACTTTCAGGCCTCACCAAAGCATTCCCTACATTGTTTTTCAATGACAATCGATTCGAAATAGGATCGAAAAATATGTATCTTAAGAGTACTTGGGTTTTCCCAACCTAAAAAGCAATAATTGAAATATTTATTTTCGTATTATCGTCCAGACTTTTACACTTTTCGAGCAAGTAAGTCAGATGCATTTTTGTTTATTCGCTATATGGAGAAATTGCGCAACACCGTCAGGAGAAAAAACTATCAAAAATGATTGAGAATTTTGAGCCTCTTTAAGCATGCAATTAATTGAATTAAAATTTGATGGGCTATACAATTACATAAACAAATTATTTAAAAAAAAAATTTTTTTATAAGTTGAAAATTGTATAAAGATTTTTCCAATATTTATAAATTTTGGGCAAGGTCTAAAGCTTTAATTCAAATGAAATTCACTGAAAAATAAACCACGCTTTTACAAAAAAAAAAAAAAAAACGAAAATAAGTAATTGAAACTAGTAAAAATTTTGTGGTACAAAGGCTTTTTCGTCGGCTGTATTGTCTGAAAAAATTTCCTATGAACCGAAACTAAATGAGAAGCATCGAAGTTAGATTTAAAACAGTTAGCAAATAAATTAACAGCATCATGAAGAGAGGGCACAGGCTTGTCATTAACGAAAGCAGTCAATGGTTTTGTAGAACAAGTTTTCTTTGGTTTTAAAAATTTTCAAAAGGCTAGATTTCACATTAATTAAAAAAAAAATATGAATAAGAATTATTGGGTATGGCAATAAGTTTCCGCCCTCGTAGAAGAGATGTCGCTGCTGATACTATTTTTGTGTTCGATCTAGTAATATACTGGTGATTTGAAGGTGTATATGTGAGGTCCGATCGCAGCAGTTGACATTCGCTTCAAGCGTAAAGATTTGTTTTTTATTTGACGTAAAACATGTCTTCGTTCGTCCCAAAAAAAAATATTTGCGGGAAGTCATGTTTCATTATTACCTTTTAACGAAAAGTGCCGCTGAAACGTACCGTACTTGTATATTGATCAATATTTACGCTAATCACGCTCCATCAAATACAACTTTACTACTTACTGGTTTCGACGCTTCCAAAGTGGCGATTTCGACGTGAGTGCTAAAGATCGTGAAGAGGCACCGAAAAAATTCGAAGATACTCAACTGCAACAACTATTCGATGAAGACATATGTCGAACCCTTGATGATATGTCTAAAGAGTTGGATGTTGATAGATCAACCGTCGGTAAACGTTTTTACGTGATGGTAATGGTTCAAAAAGCAGGTGTACATCAATAGAAGAAGAGAGTTATCGAGAGACGTTTGTTGACGTGTGATATGCTTCTTGAACGGCAGAAAAGAAAATCGCATGGTCACTGGCAATGAGGCAATGAAAAATGGATCTTTTATGATAATTCTAAGCGTCGAAAATGTTGGAGCTTGCCAGGTGAACCAGGCTCATCGACATCAAAAAAAAGGCTCATGCTCTAAAGGTTATATTTTCCATCTGGTGGGATCAGAAGGGTGCATCTATTAGGAACTCCATAAACCCTCTGAAACCATCATTGGCGGTCGTTACTGACTACAGCTAATGCGTTTGAATCGAGCTCTCAAAGAAAAGTGACCGTAATGGGACTGTAGACATGACAAACTGATTTTCCTGCATGACAACGCTAGATCACACGTTGCTAAATCGGTCCAGAAATATTTAGAGGGACTGAATTGGACCTTCGGATAACCATCGAATCCTATCAATGCAGTCAGC
>JAYXIM010033121.1:0-15149 GCA_037575425.1 Anastrepha fraterculus
ATAACATATTTTTATTAATATTCAATAATATTTGTTATATTTATATTATTACATAATTATAATAATAAAAATAAATATGTAATAATACTCGTAGGAGTAAATATAAAAATAGTAAAATAGCTTACTTATATATTTGAGTATAGGTACATATATAAGAAATTAAAAAAAAAAGAAAAATTAAGAATTTTTAGGTCAATTTCTTTGTTTTGTTAATGTTTTTGTAAATGTAAATCTAAATTTTGAAACAAAGAAACGTTTAACGGGCAAAGGAATTATTTATTTCAAAAAAAGTAAAAAAAAGAATGTTTGAGGAAATTTTTTTTTTCAATAAATTTTATGACAAAAATTTTTTTTTCAAGAAATATTTTTTTAAACAAAGTTTTTTTTAATAATTTTTTTGACAAAATTTTTTTGCTTTAAAGAAATTTTATTTTTTTCAATAAATTTTTTGACAAAATTTTTCACTTTCGAAAACAAATTATCCATCTTCTTCTTTTCAACCACTTCCATCAACTTCAACTTTTTTTCCATCAAATGTCTTTTTGTATTAATGTTTTTTTTTTTTTGGTTTTGCTTGTTTTGGAAAACAAAATTTTTACTAAGAAAAAAATTGTTTACTGAGAAAAAAAATCTTTAACGAGAAAAAATATTTTTGACAAATTTTTTTTTTTACAGACATTGTTTTTTAATAAATTTTGTGACAAAATTTTTTTGTTTTAAAGAAATTTTATTATTTTTTTTTAAATTTAAGTAAAAAATGTTTAAGGGGGTCTTCTACCGTCACGGTTTGAAAAAATCGATTTTTTTTTTTTTAGATTTTTTAAAAGCTACTAATGTTAAGAGTATGCTATAAAGAGGGTTTTATGAAAAATATGTTCCTTCATGAGCATTTCGGGGAGAATACATGCATGCGCGTGGCATTTTCGAGCGTTTCTGTATCTTTAAACGCCTTTTCCCGAAAGTTGACTTTTTTCAACTTTCTGGTCACACATCTACTATAAATATTTGTCGAATTCATTCCATCTTTTTTCCAGTTATTCAGTGAACATCTCGCTATGTTTTCCCAGACCACTTTTTTCAATTTTTGATTAGTTTAATTTTGCGGGCCTCTAAAGTGTAAAAAAAGAGGAAATTTTCAAACTTTTTTTTTAAAATCACGCATTTTTTACAAATTTCAAAATATTTAAAATCGCCACTGGGACAACATAGCCAACGCTACACTTTATGATAAAAAAAAATTTTTTTGATTTCAGATAAGTAAAATGGTCGATCGCGTGCCACAAAGTCGCCTAGGACATTTTTACAAGGGCAACCTCGAGGACGGTTCAAGGACACAGGGCCAAAGAATCCGATTTGAAAAATATATTTTTAAATAGTGCATACTTGTGCAAATTAAATTAAAAAAATCTGATTTCATTATCTCAAGTGGTTGCTTTGTAATTAATTCCCAAAAATAGGCCCGAGATTAAGCCCCCGTTTCCACCAAAAGCAAACACCGTGTTTGCAGGAGTTGTGTTTGGGAGAACTGTCAACTGTTTCCACCGAAATGTGTTTGCAAAGTGTATGGTCTTTGGTATGGTAAACAGATTTATGATACATTATTTTGCGGCGACAGCACAGCGCGATAGCCCAGCGGCTAGCAATGTGGGCTTCCGATCCGAACTCCTTGGTTCGAATCACAAAAAAATTTTTTTTTTTATACATTTATTTCATTTTGTTTTATGATATGTTTATGAGCAGATTTTTTTCATGGCAGAAATACACTCGGAGGTTTGCCATTGCCTGCCGAGGGGCGACCGCTATTAGAAAAATGTTTTTATTAATTTTGCTTTCACCGAGATTCGAACCAACGACCTCTCTGTGAATTCCGAATGGTGATCACGCACCAACCCACTCGGCTACGGCGGCCGTCAATCAAATATCATATTGACAAATTGCAATCATTGTTGCCATATTTCGATAAGAATGCAATAATAAATGAGGAAAATGAGCAACATTGCCACCACTTAATAATTAAATTAGACGCAAACCCAACAAAACACGCTTTGATTAGACGCAAACCCAACAAAACACGCTTTGAAAAGTGAGTTTAGGTATGGAGTTGTGTTTTAATTTTGTATGGGATTTGACAGGAGTTTTGTTTCGTGTTTGCGCTAAGAACACGATAGCGGCAGAGAACACGATAGCGGCTGCGGTGGAAACTTAGTATAAGGCGCGACGGTAGAAGACCCCCTTAACGGGCAAAGGAATTATTTATTTCAAAAAAGTAAAAAAAAAAAATGTTTGATGAAATTTTTTTAAAGAAATTTTTTAAGGAAATTTTTTTTTTAATAAATTTTTTGACAAAATTTTTTTGTAAGGAAATTTTTTTTTAAACAATTTTTTTTTTAATAAATTTTTTTGCTTTAAAGAAATTTTTTTTATCCATCTTCTTTTTAACCTTTCCATCAAATTTCTTTTTTTATTAATGTTTTTTGTTTTTGTTTTTGCTTGTTTTGGAAAACAAAATTTTTACTAAGAAAAAAATTGTTTACTGAGGAAAAATAAAAAAAATCTTTAACGAGAAAAAATATTTGTGACAAAATTTTTTTTTAAAGACATTGTTTTTTAATAAATTTTTTGACAAATTTTTTTTGTTTTAAAGAATTTTTTTTTTTTTAACACTAGAACTACGAAGATTTACCATATACCTATTTCAACTAACCGGTCATTTTGACCGGTTTTTTTGTTTAACCACACAAAACATTAGAAATTTAGAAATAAAACTAAAAATTCATAAGATAATTAAATTTGAAGTCATCCCTTGGCATAGTTTTTGAAAAAAAGGCAGGCCCCCATTTCTGGGACCATAAATAAGGTAATTTTAAGTTCTTGGCTTCATAAGCGCCACGCGCAAATAAAATGGCCAGAAAAGCGTTGAATTTTTCTTCTGGTAAATCCAATTCTTCACCAGTAACTCGTAAGCCTTCTTGTTTTGTGCATGTTATGATATGATGTATAATATCACGATGTAATGAGAAAGCACTACTCACAACATTCGTTACAATTTTTTTTTTTTTGCATATCCTGTAGGTCCTATTTTTTGTTTGAAAATGGTATGTTTGGTTTTCTCCCTGGATAGGATCCAGCTTTGATTTCATTCCAAATAGTTCCATTAGCAATTTCAGTTTGCTGATCTTCACTCTCATCGGAATAGGACTTTTTCTTTTACATACCTTCAGTATGTTCTCCTCTTCACTATCACTGGATACATAGACTTTCTCTTTATCAAATTGGACCGCTGAAATATTTGTTGATTTGCAGACAACTTCGGATATATCTTCGCATATATTTGTTATATCTTCAAGAAATTTTGTTTTTTTCGAATGTGACGCCATTTTCAGGGTAATAACTTCTAACTGAAAACTATAATTTTATTTCCCTTTCTAATAATGAAAAAAATATTCAATCAGAAACCACTTACAATGTATGCAAGAATAATGTGAGATTATAAAGAAATATGAAAAATATTTAATTTATTGTCATTTGCAACTATACACGGTAAGTAAGAATACTAAATTGAAATGTTTATATGCTACGATTTATGATAACTTATCAGTATAGGGGTTACAGACTGACTGTAGAAATTGTATTCATATTACGGATTTAGTATAACTGTATATACCATATTACAGTTATACAAATTTTCGCATAATATATGGAAAACGCAAAATCTTTGAATTTCGGGAATTTTCCATATTCAAAAAGAGTATTTCAAGAATAAACAAAAAGTATTCATGATATTTTTATGACCGATCAAAATGACCGGTTCGTATATTTAGGTATAACACATAATTAACTCTGAAAATTGGAAGCATAAGAACAAAATAATCTATAATATTATTCTATACACAAATTTAATAAAAATCATGACATTATCGAAAAAAATGTAATTGGAATATTTAAGAGGAAATGGGAAATAAATGTTCCAACCGGTCATTTTGACCGGTTCGTAGTTCTAGTGTTAATTTAAGAAAAAAATGTTTTACGGGCAAAGGAATTATTTATTTCAAAAAAAGTAAAAAAAAGAGTGTTTGAGGAAATTTTTTTTTAAATAAATTTTTTTTTCAATAAATTTTTTGACAAAAGTTTGTTTTAAAGAAATTTTTTTTAAATAAATTTTTTGACATTTTTTTTGCTTTAAAGAATTTTTTTTTAATAAATTTTTTGACAAAATTTTTCAATTCCGAAAACAAATTATCCATCTTCTTCTTTTCAACCTTTTCATGAATTTTTTTTTTATTAATGTTTATTTGTTTTTGCTTTATTATGGAAAACAAAATTTATACTAAAGAAAAAATTGTTTACTGGGAAAAAATTAAAAAAAAACTGTTTAACGAGAAAAATTATGTTTGGCAAAATTTTTTTTTAATTCCCAAAACAAATTAAAAAACAAAAATAATAATAAAGTGCCACTTTCGTAATAACTAAGGCTATTCTTAGTAATCCCTGAAAGCTTTTCATAACTTTTCAAATCATATTTAAAAATATTTGAAAACGTGCAGCGAACCGGTAAAAAATCAGAGTAAAATACTACGCGGAAGCTCTATCACACGATTTCATATACATATATTACGTCCTTTTGAAAATTGATGGCAGCTATGTATAAATACATTTCTTTCCCTTGTTCAGTCCTCTCGGGAGCATAGGGCTTCGACAAGATTCTCCATCGTACACGGTTCTGTGCTGTTGTTTTTGCACCGTCCCATGAGTTGTCGGCATCTGTTAATGCGCGCAACATCGACCTTCTCCAAGTGTTTTTTGCTCGACCGCGACCTTTGATCCCTTGCGGGTTCCATTCCAGTGCCATTATCGAGATGCTATCTAGAGGTTTTCTCAATGTGTGACTTATCCATCGCCACTTTCTGCGTTCGATTTGCCTAAGGATGGATTTCTCATTCGTCAATCTCCACAGTGCGTTGTTAATGATGGCGTTTGTCTAGAATATTCTGAAAGATTTTATAAATACATTAATAAGCAGAAATCACTAGAGGAATGTACACAATCATCTTCTATATGAAGTACGAAAAGTCCAAAAAATCAGACTTTGGAAAAATCGGAATCGGAAATAAATTGTCTTAACAAAAACAAAAACAAAAGTACAGAAAATAGGAAAGAATTGCTTACTGAAAGAAAGTAAAAAAAAAAGTTTAATGAGAAAAAGTTTTTTGACATAATATATTTTATTTTTTAAATAACTTTTTTGACAAAATGTTTTAATTCCGAAAACCAATTATCTGTCTTCTTCTTTTTAACCTTTTTAACTAATTTCTTTGTTTTATTAATGTTTATTTTTTGTGTTTGGAAAAGAAAATTTTTACTGAGAAAAAAAAAAAGTTGTTTACTGAGAAAAACCCCCGGTTAACCGCTTCTCAATTTTGCCTACTAATTTATAAAAATTGGGCAAATCAAAAGAGAAAAGAATTGCTTACTAAAAAAAAAAGAAAAAAATGTTGAATGAAAAAAATTCAATTTAATTTAATTCTGCCTACTAATTTATAAAAATTGGGCAAATCTAAGTAAAAAGATTAGTCTCTAACATTTTCGGTACATTTGCTCGGAAACTTCCATATATTTAAGGAAAAAAACGAATAAAATCAAATTTGTTGACCTTTCAAAGCAGGATTCACCCTGAATAGTCAGTCTACTTTACCTCTGGTAATGAGCGCTAATATGACTTAGTACCTACTAGGGAAGCCAATATTAAGGAAATTTTGAACAAGGGATTTCGGGCTCTTTTTAAATTTTCCCAAGATTCCGGTATTTATCAGGGATTCACCAGGGACTTAATTTCTTTAATATGAAGCAAAGTTCATTTAAAACTTAAGACAAACTGGTTTTAAAGCACACAAATTTACTAATCCAGAGTGCATTCGTAGAGGTTTGACGGATATTTGCTTTAACGACAAGTCCAAGAATAAAATAGGTTCCAGAGCCGGCTGGTACTTAAACGAGTGTAATAAGTATCAGTACGCTATGGGGATGGGCAGAATGGCAACTGTTTTCCACACAGAAAATTTTGCCACTCTGAAAGTAGCAGAATGGATAATTGAGAGGCTTCATTTGTTTACAATATTCGCAAAATGTTTCATGCTGAATTAAATTCTTATAAAAATGTAGTTGGTTGTATAGCGAAAATAGTGTAAATCGAATTTCAAAAACACTTTCGAACATGAAAGAAAGTGGTCATCCTCGTATGCAAAAAAACAAAAAATGATCAAACATCAACGTCATTTTTGAGAAATTTTAGAGTTTCACTTTATTATACCAAAACTGAATGGGCCATAAAACTGCATACCCAGAAGGTTCTAAAAATTCTAATTAAAAAGTTGAAAATTTTGATGACAGTTGAAATTTAAAAATTAATTAAATTATTGTGATTTTTCAACAAATTTTGGAAGTTGGATTTGGAAAGTTTTTATTGTAGAATGACCTATACTTTTATAAAAATTTAACAAAAAAAAATTTCCCGTCAATAATATTGCGAATATCGGAAAAAGGCGAAGTGACTTAATTAATTGACTACAAGTGTATGTTTATGAGTAAGATATTTTTATGACACACGTATGAATGGATATGTATGCATGTACATATGTATGGGTAAAACAACAAAAATATATTTCCTTGTGAATTACATATGCGTGCAAGGCAATCACATTTACGGCTGAAGATAATCATAAATTTACAATATAAACAGCGCATGCCACCTCTGCATGTAAATATGTATGTACAAATGCGGTATATTAGTGGCATATGAGCTCCACAAATAGCTTCAGCAAACGGCATGATGCTATGTAGCCACTTTACTAACCCGAAAACTCTCTCCATAGCCATACATATATACATACACAAGTACGAATATGTGTGGACCGAAAAGATTTTTGCTGGCGGCGTCACAGTCATAGGAGGTCGGTCTAAAATAAGTTTATAAATGCGCACACTTGCCACATATGTAATCGCTAACGTTGCGTATTTTCAAGATTGCAAGACTTGCAATTTATGACTACATACATTAGGGCGGGTCAACTTGTATGGCACGATTTTTTCGACATCACGGATTTGCAGATTCGGATTTTAGTTAAAAATTTAAGAAACAAAGTTCACTAAAGCAATGCTCAGGAGTCAATTTTACGTCCGCAAATTTTGAAGGAACATATTTCCATTATATAATGAAGGTGAATATTTCCTAAAGCAAAGGGTTTTTTTTAAATATGCGCCTACATTTTATTTTAAAACAAAAGAAGTAGAAATTTAGATTTTTTCGGGTTTCACAATTTCTATTCCAAATATGGCTCTTAACAATTATATGTAAAAATTGGTGCCATTCTAATGTCCACTATTTAATTATCAATTAATTAAAAACCCCCAAGCAGTTGATTCATGAGTGCCTAATTGTTGAGAACATCGAGATTTCGATGTTCAAAGTTGTTCAGCAACATTTTGCGCTACATCAGTGATATTCACATCAGAGAGAACATCCAGTTTTTAGTCTGCAAGTCCTCTTTCTATCATCAACAAAACCAGTTTCTTGAAATAAGCTCGCCAACTTTCACCAACCTTTGACCTTTGTCGACTCACTCGAACGATTATTGCAACCACAAAAATCACAAATTTCATATGTTGCTTTAAAGATCGACCATTTTCATAATAATTTTCAATAATTTTAATGCGTTGTTCTATACTTGAAAATTGTACAAAGTTATAAATTTAGAGCTATCGGATTTTGAATTAAATTAAACCAACGAAAATTCAAATTCATTGGATAATCTTTATAATTTTTGTGTAGAACCATTCATGGCATTTATTTTTTAGAGATAATCTGTTTCAAATGTTGGCCGCAACTGCGCCGTAGCTCGGCCGACCGTAAACACTAATTGTGAATGATTCGCTGTAGGATTTCGTTCAGTATTTCGTGAATAACTTTATTAATGTTGGCTTCCAATGCCTCAACATAAGGTGGTCTATCCACGAATCATTTAGACTGTCGATACACCCACAAATAAAAGTCGAAAGGTGTGATATCACACGATCTTGGTGGCCAATCCATTGGTCCGAGACGAGAGATAAATTTGCATTGTTTCAAAAGCTGTATGCCAAGTGACGCCATCTTGTTAGGACCAAATGGAGTGGAGATCAGGGGCGTCAATTTCCGTCATCAAAAAATCGTTTATCATAGCGCGCAAGTTTTCGCCGTTCAAAAGTGTCTTTGAAGAAATATGTGCTGACGATTCCTCCAGCCCATAGGCCGCACCAAACGGTTGTTTTTAATGGATGTAATGGGTGTTCTTGATTGCCGTCGGATTGCTCTTCTATCTATCTACTTGACTAATGACTAATATGGCATAAAACGGTACCTGTGTTTTAGGAATTATTCACTGCTGACATCTAGGCATCACTTTAGAAATACCTTTTTTTGTCGGGACTGATTAGTACAGCACTCAGACACAGTTAAGTCGATTGTACTGCACTCGGATTCTCTTTTTAATTTTCGTTAAATCTACCCTACCTCCGAAGAAATCTGAGTAGATCTTGTGGCACCAAGGAGACAAGTAGCCAAGGAGGTAACTTCTTAACACATTAGTGCCAAAGACTTCTAGCCTGATTCGAGCGAAGGCCGGGCAGAGGCACAGCAAGTGATCCACCGTCTCATTATCCCCTCCACATGCTGGGCAGAGTCCACTGTCTGAGATGCCTACCTTTTCCATGTGCTTCGCCAATAGAAAGTGGCCCTACAGTCCCTTCTGCTTAATGACTGAAGGATCTGCGACAGTCGATCGGACATGAGAGGTAACACTAATTTTGTCCATCTGTAGCCTCTCTCAGCCTGCCAGGCTCGCTTGAGGGTTAGAGTAATCCGTTTTCTAACCGTGACTCTGATGGCTGCAGCTGGGAGGGGCAGAACGGGCTTCGGGCCAAAAAAGTTGGCCTCTTTAGTGCTACTTGCGGAGTGCCAGACCGGCACTTCAACCATTTCATTTACATACATTTTTCGATGCGAATAATTCATTTCGGCTATCTATTTTTTATAAAAAAAAAACGCAATATGGCGCATGTGATTTTGTAATATTTTCATATGAAAAGTGGCTGCGTAACATTTTTTATATCGTAAAATCAAATAAATGAGGTTAAAACTTTTAAAAACAAAAATATTAATATTATAGAAAAAAAAGTTGGCCCACCCTAATCTACGCTTACATCTTTGCGCACACATTTTGAGCTATGAAATGGAGAACCAACTTCAAAAATTCCCATACTAACTATCAACTATGCAAGTAGGTATATTTGTGCGAGTATGCTTGAACATATTTATGTATGTATGTATGTGTGCATGTGTGTATGCCCATATATATGCATGTTGGCATTCATGTTGCATGTGCTGCACTCATGCAGCAAACACTTTGTAGCGATGTGTATTCATTGGCTTTTCATATGCATAATTTACCAGCTGTATGCGCTAGTAATCGCATTGTTGTTGCACCGGCAGAAATCTTCACCGAAAACACACCTTAACACATGCATACATTATACTGCCACACATAGTCGTACTTTGGTGATTATGTTGCTTATTTTGCTACCACAACAGCAGCTGTGCTCGCTGGTTGCGCTACTGGCGCTGCAAACAATCCCACTCAATTCAACTCGTGCAACACCAACACTTGTTTACTATTTGCTTAGTTTTTAGGTGGCATTGGATTTCCTTAATTCTCATCAATGTGAACGATCAGTTTTATTATGGAATTAATTTTCCACTTTTCAATTTTACCACATAATGCAATGCGGCAGACAAGAAGTTAAGCTTGCCTTGCCAGTCAAGCAGTCAAGCAGTCAGGCAAGCTGGCCTGGCCGTCAGTCAAGCAGACGAATATGCAACAGCAACAACAACAACACCAAAAAGTTCATATTAACAACTTGCTAAAGGCTGAAATGCAACACACCAACAGCAAGAAGCCTCAGCAGCACGAGCAGCAGCAGCAACGGAAGTGAGCAACAGAGCTGTGGCACGCAATAAGATTATGCGGTTGCAACTTCAATGCTCAAGGGCTAGTTGATGTGTAAATATAAGTACTCGTGTATGCATATGTTAATGTGCATGTGTTTGCATATTAATATGCGTATTTTGTAGTTGAACTTTTCGGGCATCTTCTACAACACTTTGGCTGGCGTGCGCAGGCGTGAATGCTGGAGGCTGTGGTGTTGTGCAGCTTCGATGCTGTACTGCATTATTTCGTTAGCTACAAGCTTCAATAAATATTTTTATGGTTTAATGAAAAATTTACAGCATTTTGAAATGAATTGCTCTTGCTTGTTTCTGTCTTCTGCAGTACCTTCCTCCATATTACAAAATCAAGTTTGTTGCAATGTAGAGAAATTAGTGAGAGAAATAAACTTTAAAGCGTAAAAACCTAGAAAAAATTTATGAAATTTAAGCGAGATTTTCTAGACTTTTCGCTAGAATTAGTAAATGCTTAGCTAAGTTAAATATTTTCGAATATTTTCTAGCACAGTGGCGTGAAAATCCCACACGAAGTGAAATATTTGGCTTATGAAGGCTGTGAAGGGCCGTGCGAAAGAAGTAGGACCGAACTAGGAAAGTAGGGAGTGAACGAGCTAGTGCGCGACGATGTGGAAGAGTGAAGGAAAGCATTGCAATTTTTTCATCAACACACAGATATGAGCCGATGTGGTTCGTTAGGCGTTAAGGCTAAAGAAAATTTGGGGAAGTGGAGACAAGCTAATGACGATGCTAATCGAGTGAGGCTTGTGGCTGGGAGAACTCCACGGTTTTGAAAGCTCAGTTAGCAGCGTTCTAACGTAACTTAACTTAAAGCCAACGAGCTACGTTTCAGGGGCTTGCTAATTTATTGGTTACACCTGCCAGTGTTTGATTTTTTAAGTTCTCTACACTTTTTTTAACAAAATATTTTGCAACTTTTTTAAGGATGATATAATTCGCAATCTAAGTAAACAGTTCACCCTGGAACACAGGTGAATTGGCGAAAAAAATGGACTGCGATCAGAAAATGATATTCAATCACCTGCATTCAAAGGGATTTACCGAAAAATTGGGAGCCTGGGTGACTCACGAGCTCAACAAAAAAAAAAAAAATAAAGAAAGTCGCCTTCAAATTGCTTCTCAGCATCTATCTCGCCCGCCATCGAACAACGCGCGGATCTCCCGAATGGGAGATGAGAAATGCTGCAAAGAAAGTAGTAGGTGGTTCTTGGAGATACGCCAAAGCCGAGAGTCAAGCCGGATCTTCGCCCAAAGAAGATCATGATGTGTGTTTGGTGGAAATCTGAGCGCATGGTGCACTGAGAAATACTCGAAAATCATGCCACGCTCAACAAGGGGCTCTACATTGCCCAGCTACACCGAATGAGACTATTCGATTGAGAAGACCTGATCGATAAGGTCCAACCATACTCCTTCACGACAACGCCAGGCCCTATGTGGCACAAGTCGTCAAAACCGCAATTGAAAGGTGCTTCAGCATCCACCGTATTCTCCGGACCTTGCACTGACCGATTACCATCTTTTCCGCTGCTTCTCAAACCACCTTTCCAACCTGCGATACCAAAGAGGTCCTTATAAACTTGCTCAGCAACTTCTTTGGCACCAGCAACTTCGCTGCCATATTGCTATCATATCACATACTTTCCGTGCTCTACGAGTATTCCCTCCCCTTTGCTCGCTCTGCATCCGCATAACTTTATAGCTACCTTTTATCGCTTCGCATATAAAAAAAATAAGGGCTGTTTGACTGGAGTAGACTATTTTACTGATTGCCTGATTTTAGAACAACATTTTCTCTACACCAGCACTGTACGCAACAGCGTTCAGTTGCAAGTTTTACACATTCCTTCAGAAAACTTTTTCTTTTCGCGTGTTGAGCTAAAATACTTACCAACACTCATTATTAGTTACTTTGTCTTATTACTTCCTGCGTTTTATTTTTAGTGTTTTTCCCTATTTGAGCCAACATTTTGAAGCTGATATTTGTTTCGCATTTTTTTTTTTATTTTTGTAATGTGTGCCTGAATCTGCTAAGCTGTTAAAAAATCGTTTGTCCAAATTTTGCTCGTTATGGCTTTTTGTTTTTTGTAATTTTGACATCCGTGTTGCCGACAGTTATCTAAGTTTTTTTATTTCCTTTATTTCCTCTTGTCTGCGTTGTGTTTGCTAATACTTTGTGGAAAACTTTTTAACTCGATATGACATTGTCAACTCATCGGGGCAGTTGTTGTTAAAATTTACGCACGCAGCGAGGGACAAACTGAAAATTTGCTAAATCTGGCTTGGTTCAATTTTGTTTTTGTAAAATATACTATACAACTTGTATACTAAATTTTAAAATAAATGTAGCAAAATATATTTATACACAAATAAATATACACCAAAAAAAAAAAGAAAAAAGAAAAGTTGCATGTTTTCCACCGGCATTAAAAAATGTGTGTTTATTTTAGGGCACTCGCCTCATTTGAATAGTTTGGTATTTGGTGTTTCTTTAAAAGTGTGTAAAACGGGAATGGAAAATGATTTTTTATTTTTCTTTTCAGTATATAATTTTTTGATCCACTATTAAAAAAAAAAAAATTTTTTTGGCCACCTTCAAAAAAAGGTCTTTCAAAAAAAAGGTATGTCGCTGGCGACACAGATTCCGGAACTCACAGGTGTCTGACATCAAAAAGGCAAAAAGGTTCTTGTCCAGTATGAATCTCGTTAACGTGTGAACTACGATTTAAAAAAAAAATTTTGAGAAAATGGCGGACGTCAAAAGATGAAAAACTGTGTTTTGACCATTTTTTGACTTTAAAGGTCCGAAAAAATTACTAAAATTTTTTTGTTCGAATTTCCGAATGATCGTAGTTCACACGATAACGACATTAATTCTACGTCATTTAAATTTTATTTCTTCAAAATCAGTTCAGCAGAACCGGCTATATCTGTGTCCATTTTCCATGTGAAGACCATGTTTTAAGGCTGGCAATTTTTTGGACGAACCTCGTATGGCAAAAATTTTTTCTTATTTTTTAACAATGGATCAAAAAATAAAATACTTAAATCAAAAATTAAAAAAACTTTTTTTGTGTTTCCGCATTACACGCTTTTAAAGAAACACCCAAAAACACCGTTTCATATGAGGCGAGGGCTCCAACAAGTCTGAAGTATATTTGACGCTTTCTGAATTACTTTTGAACAAGTTTATTATTATTAGTTTTTCTTTGTTTACATTGCGACTTCTTCTTAATTGGCGCGATAATCGCTTACGCGATTTGGGCCGAGTTTAACAAAGCGCGCCAGTCGTTTCTTTCTCGTGTTAACCGGCGCCAATTGGACACACCAAGTGAAGCCAAGTTCTTCTCCACCTGATCTTTCCAGCACAGAGGAGGCCTTCCTCTTCCTCTGCTACCACCAGCTGGTACCGCGATATTCGCCGTTGCCAACGTGCAAATGTCCAAAAATCTTACGCAGAATCTTTCTCTCGAACACTCCAAACGTCGCTTCATCGGCTGTTCTCATCGTCCAAGCTTCTGCGCCATACGTTAGGACAGGCATGGTGAGAGCCTTGTATGGTAGAGTGTTAGTTTTGTTCGTCGAGATAGGACTTTACTACTCAATTGCCTACTTAGTCGAAGGTAGCACTTGTTGGCAAGAGAGATTTTACGTTGGATTTCAAGGCTGACATTGTTATCGGTGTTAATGCTGGTTCCTAAATAAACGAAGTCTTTTACAAACTCGAAGCTATAACTGTCAACAGTGACGTGGGTGCCGATGCGCGAGTTCGCCGACTTTTTGTTTGAAGACAGGAGGTACTTCGTTTTGTCCTCGTTCACCACCAGACCCATTCGCCTTGCCTCTTTATCCAGTTTGGATAAGGCAGAACGTACAGCGCGGTTGTTAAGGCCGGTGATATCGATATCATCGGCATACGCCAACAATTGTACGCTCTTATAAAAATTGTGCCTGAGCAATTTAGCTCTGCGGCTCGTACGATGCTCTCCAACATCAGGTTAAAGAAGTCACACGACAGCGAGTCACCCTGTCTGAAACCTCGTTTGGTATCAAACGGCTCGGAGAGGTCCTTCCCAATTCTGACGGCGCTGCTGGTGTTGAGCAACGTCAGCTTGCAAAGCCGTATTAGTTTTGTGGGGATACCAAATTCAGACATCGCGGCATACAGGAAACTCCTTTTCGTACTGTCGAATGCAGCTTTGAAGTCGACGGAAAGATAGTGTGTGTCGATTCTCCTTTCATGGGTCTTTTCCAAGATTTGGCATATTGTGAATATTTGGTCGATGGTAGACTTTCCTGGTCTAAAGCCACACTGATAAGGTCCAATCAGTTGGTTGACGATGGGCTTACATTGCGACTAGTTAACCAAAAATAATCGAACAATTTTCTTACGTTTTTGTGAAATACAATTAATATGATGATGCTTTGCACAAGACTTGCAAAGGAGTTGATTACTGCATGAGATGGTATGGCTTTTTGCGTTGCAACTTTTTCAAACTATTTGGGTTGTCGTATGAACTTCGACAGATGAAATGTATGTAATACCCACGCTTTTGCATCCTTTTGGTGATAGTTTCGAATTAGTGTAAAATTTGAGGAATTATGTCTCTATAATTGCAGTCCCTGCCTGATTAATCGATATTGTAGAGCTTAGAGGTCGCCGTAGTCGAATGGGATGGTGCGTGACTACCATTCGGTAGGGCGCGGGGGTCATGAAATATCAAATGATAGAAAAAGGGTAAAGCATAAAGGCAGGCAATGGCAAGCCTCCGAGTATATTTCTGCCGAAAGCGCTCTTCATAAAAGAATACCAGCCCTTAGGGGGCAGCGTAAGGCTATGGGTCCCCCATTTGTGGGGGAACATCAAGTCACATATAGAAACCGGAGCAAGAGTTCGATCAAATACCTAACAGAGTTGCACGCGCCAATTATATTTTTAGGAAGGGCCTAGAAATAGCGTCCTGAAGGTCTTAGGCTCAATTAAGTGCCTGTGCGTAAACTATTTTTTTACCTGTCGCCCTCTGAATGCATGTGCCGCTACTTACTTTATGTACTCGCATAACGAGGTGGCTAGCACTTGGTAAAATCGTAGTAT
>JAYXIM010033125.1:0-14930 GCA_037575425.1 Anastrepha fraterculus
CGGAATGTACTACTATCGTTTTATAAATACTAAAAAAAATTTTTTTTTTAATTTGTAATCTTGTTTTTTTTTAATCTTTGTTTTTTTTATTTTTAATATTTTTTTTCTTTTTTTTGATTTTCTTCATTTAATTTTGTTTTATAAACTTAGTTACGCACCTACATACAACATTTTTAAATATCTTTATTGTTTTTTTTTTTTTCTTCTTTTAATTTTTCTTTGTTTTTAATTAAAACATATTTGTTAATTTTTTTATTTTAGTTTTTATTGTATTTCATTTCTCTTATTTAATTTTTTTGTTTTTTTTTTTTTTAATTTTTTTTCATTAATTTTTTTAGTATTTTTTTTTTGTATTTACTTACTTTATTTATTTTTTATTTATATTTTTTTTTTTAGTATTTATTGTTTTTATTTACTTTTTTTTTTTTTTGTATTTATTGTTTTTATTTATTTATTCTTTAGTATTTGTTTATTTATTTTTTTTTTATAATTTTTTTTTTATTTTTTTCGTTTATTTTTATTTGTTTTTATTTATTTTGTATATATTTTTTTATTAGACCGCAAGTTGGGTCTGTTGAGTTGCCCTAAAGCTCATTATTTTATATGATTTCCCCACCTAACCGAGATTTTTATTATAGATTTTGGTCCAAAATATTAATTCGTTTCGAGAATTTAATGAGAGATTCGATTTTCAGGTCCGAGAGTGCTGAAAGATAGTCAATTGTTGGAGAGCCAAGAAGAGCGAGTCGACTTCTGGCTAGGCCGGGACAACTGCACAGCAAATGCCTGCTCGATACTTCCTCATCTTCGTCCTCGCAGTATCTGCACAGGTCGTTTTGAGGAGCCCCGAGCCGACGTGCGTGAGTGCCCAAAAGGCAGTGGCCGGTGATAAGAGATATTATATGCCTTAGTTCGTGTTTCGATAGACTTATAAGGGTTTTTGTCTGTTTCAGATTGTAGGATGGCCAGATTTGTCTGGTCGTACCGCAAGTAGTTTCCACTCGCCACCTCCGATCAGCAATGCTGTGTTAATAAACTTAGTTACGCACCCACGACATTTTGAAATCAAATTTTTTAAATAAATAATAATTTTGCAATTTAAGATAATTTTTTTATCCATCCTTTTTTTTATAAACTAAGTAACGCACCCACAACATTTTAAATCCCTTATTTCTTATTTCTTCTTTTCATTTTTCTTTGATCTAAATTAAAACAAATTTGTTCATTTTTTTATTGTATTTTATTTCTCTTATTTATTTACTTTTTTTATTTGTCCTTTTTTTATTTTTTTTTTGTTTTACTTTTTTTTTTTTTTTTTTTTTTTACTTTTTTAATTTATTTTATATATTTAAAAAAAATTTTTTTTTTAATTTTTCTTTTTTAATTTTTTTTTATTTCTTCTTTTCATTTTTTCTTTGTTCTAAATTAAAACAAATTTGTTCATTTTTTTATTGTATTTTATTTCTCTTATTTATTTACTTTTTTTATTTGTCCTTTTTTTATTTTTATTTTTTTTACTTTTTTTATTTTTTTTTTTTTACTTTTTTAATTTATTTTATATATTTAAAAAAAAATTTTTTTTTTTTAATTTTTCTTTTTTAATTTTTTTTTATTTACTTAGCTTATTTATTTATTGTTTTTATTTATTATTATTTTTTAATTTTTTTTTATTTATTTATTTATTTTATTTATTTTTTTTTTATTTATTTATTTTATTTATTTATTTTTTTTTTATTTATTTTATTTATTTATTTTTTTTTATTTGTTATTTATTTATTGCTTATTTTAAATTTTTTTTATTTTTTTTATTTACTTAGCTTATTTATTTATTGTTTTTATTTATATTTTTTTTTTTATTTTTTTTTATTTTTATTAATAAACTTAGTTACGCACGTAGAACATTTTTAAATCAAATTTTCTAAATACATATTAATTTAGCAATTTAAGATGATATTTAGTTAATAAGTATAAAGTAAACTTACTGCTTATCTGGTATTTTTGCAGCCAAACCAAAGTCGCCTACCACTGCATCGAACTGCCCATCAGGCATATTGCGAATTAACACATTCTAAAAATAATGGAAATTACTTGAAAATTGCATTTTATTATTTTTAAAATTTTTCACGCACTTTGCTTGTTAAATCGCGATGGAAAATGCCCGCATCATGCACATACGCCATACCGTTGGCTATACCCAGCGCCAGTCTTAATTTCATTCCAGCAGTCAGCACGGCCTCTTGGTTAGCCAGCAGCTGCTCCAGCGAACCGCCTTCGATGTACTCAGTCAGCGCATGCAGCTGGCCTTCTTGTACGCACACACCCATAAAACTGTAAAAATTAATGAGAAAAAAATCGAAATTTTAATTTAAAAAGCAATTAAGGAAAATTTAAGAGTTTTGAAATAAATACAACTTTTAGTGGATAAACTAATTAATAATATTTTATTGGCAAAAAAAGTAAATTGTGTAAAATATTATATAAGAATTGTGTTCTTCGGTAAATTTATCCCAACATTTTTAAAAGTAATTTTTACTGAAATTAGATTTATCCTTCTTTAAAAATATTTAAATGCATTTGCATAACGCACATTTACTTATGTGCTACAATGGCACATGCACAACTTTCCAATTTTTCAAGTAACTACTGCTCGACGATCTTATGCAGTTATCGGGGATAATGAAATGAAAAAAGTTGTTTAACCCTAGAAAGGTAAACCTTTATTGCTCTGAATATCGTGCTGGTATTACAGTAACTGCACTAAGAATTTCGAAATTTTATGAACATTTTGCAACTAAATAATTAAAAAAGAGATGTAAAATAAGATTTTGTACTTTCTGGTATCGCTATGGACCAAAATGGTTTCAGCGTGCCTTCGGCCAGCCATTACAACCTAACCTATCCTAAGACTTTATACTTGGAATTTTAGAAGAGATAGTTTTTATTTTTATCAGATATAAAAGTGGGGAGTCACAAAATTTACGATGTTGGCTTACAATGCAGTTTCCAAGGGGTTTACCTTTCTTTAATTTGCGAAGCATTTTAAAATTTTCATTTCTTGCTCGAGCAAAAATATTTACATTCATGCCCCAAAATTATTCCATTTTTTTATATTTTTAATTTTTTTTTATATTTAATCTCTTGATTTATTGTAATTTTAATTCGTTTTTTATATTATTTTTTTTCTTGCCCCAAAATTATTCCATTTTTTTCATTTTATTTAAATTTTTTTATTATTATTTAATTTTTTATATATTAAAAACATTTTTTTTTACTTATTTTTGTATTACTTTAATTTTTTATATTATTTTATTTCTTTCTTTTTATTATTTTATTTCTTTTTTTTTAATATTTTATTTCTTTTTCTTTATTGTTTTTAATTATTTAATTTTTGGGAATATCAATAAATTCTTTTTATTTAATTTTTTTTAACTACTTAATTGTTTTTATGTTTTTTATAATTTTTTCATATTTTTTTTATCATATAATTTTTTTTATTACTTAATTTTGTTTGTTTTTTACTTTCTTTATATTATTTTCTGTATTATTTAATTTTTTTATGCTATTTAATTTTATTTGTTTTTTTAATATTATTATATTTGTTATTATTTAAATATGAAAGCTAAAATTTAGATGTTGTGTTTTTAGGGCTGTTCACATTTTTTTTTCGTTTTTGCTTCAATATTAATTTAAATTTAATGACAGCTATGGCTAGCTTTAGCCATTAATCTAACAAAGTGTGTTAGTAGGGTGATAAGCATTTGGATTGCAGACAAAGCTTAAACAGCGTACAATATTAAAATTTATTATCAGATTAGCGGTAAGCAGCCCAGGTTTGATTAAATAAATTTCTATCAAACGAATGTCTTCTCATAAATGGCGTCAATGGAATGGCCGATATAGGCACAAAATAAATTTTACGATAAGATTTCAATGGCCCATGAGCTGATTAGTTAATGAAATAAAGCATTGTCAGAAGATAAGATAAATAAAGTATAGTATGTACATATGTATGTATAGTGCAAAGTTCGTAAAAAATTTTAAGTATTTGTGTACGTGCTTTCGTATAGATGCATAAATAGTTTGTACATCTTAGCTTTATATAAAGTACATATACATATGTACATATGCATGTACTCAGTCTAGCAAATTAATTTACAATGAATTGAATTGATTTTAGCTAGAAGTTCCGCTTTTTTTCGTACATCGCAAAAAAAATGAAAACAAGATAATTTCTTTAAATTTGTTTTTTTTTATTTTCTTATTTTTTTTAATTTTTCTATATTTTTTTATTATTCCATTTTTATTATTTGTTCTATATTTTTTTAATGTTTTTTTTTTAATTTTTCTATATTTTTTAATTATTTTCTTTTTAATAATTTTTTTTTTAATTATTCTATATTTTTTAATGTTTTCTTTTTAATTTTTCAATATTTTTGTAATGTTTATTAATTTTTTTTCCTATAAATTTTGTTTTTTAATTTATTTTTTTTTATTTTTTTATCTTTCTTTTACTTTTTTGGATTTTTTTTTTTAATTTTTTTTTATTTTTATTTTTTGTTTTTGTAACTTTTTTTTTAATTTTTAATTTTGTTGAATGTTTTTTTAATTTTAATTTAATTTTTTTTTTGTTGTTTTTCTAATTTTTTTTTTTTAATTTAACAACAATTTTATTTTATATTTTTTTTAATTTTTTCTATATTTTTTTTTTTTTTAATTTTTTAAAAATTTTTTTTTTAATTTTCTTAAATTTTTTTTTTAATTTTTTTAATTTTTTTTAATTTTTTTTTTAATTTTTAAAAAATTTTTTTTTTTTTTTAATTTTATTTCTTTATTTTTAGGATGTTTTTAGGGGTCCTACATAAAATAGTTATGTTTTAATTAAATTAATTTGATTTAATAAGTTTAATGTTAGTGAAGTTACAAAAGTCCTGCTTTGATAAATATTAAATAAAATAGGCTTCTAATTTCTTTAGCAATTTAGGTGAAAGCAACAAAAAACGTGTTTTCTTAAGGCCAACCTCTTGAATGAATTAAAAAAAAAGACTAGTGTACAGCCAAACACGCCCAAGATCCATTTCATCCAATTTCTAAATAAATCAGTCGCTGAGAACGACAATCCAGATCATTTTTTTCCTCTCTCGTAAATTTGGAGATATCATCAAATAAGCAAAAAGCAAAGAAGAAAAAAAGTTGATCACAAATTTTTCAAAGAAGTATCAACAAGTATTTATTTTAATACCCTAGGTCCCATAAGGGAATGAGGACCGAAATAAGCAGAATATATTTTTAGTTTTTTTTTTTAATTTATTTAAATTTTCTATTTGAAGCATTTTTTGGAATTTTTTATTCAAAGTACTTTTTTTACAAAATAAAACTAAACTAAAAATTGAATGTGTAAAATATATGCGTACATAACTACGTACTTCTTGAAAATATTTTGAGAACATTTCAAAAAGTCTTTTCCCAGACAGAAAAAACCATCAAAATGATTCGTTCACTTCTAAATAATAGAAAAACATTTCTACCCACAAAAAATACTAAAACTTGAATTTAGATTTATGTCCAGCTATAAAGCTCTCTTATGGAATTCGGTAACTGGTCGTTGCTGGCAGACTATGAAGGCCATGTGGTTCAGTTGTCTTCTGTTATCTTTCAGTCACTGATACCAAAGCTGCAAATCAGCATTGGAAGTTATGCGATTCAGCAGCACGTGCAGCAAATGATAATGCTTTGTAATGAACCTTTTGAAAGTACGGTTATCTCTCACTGAGGTGATAAGTAATAACAAAAAATTGGTGGATAATAAAATAATAAATTCAATAGTAGGTAATAAACAAATAAAAAATACAGACATCGCTGAGCGGTATGAAGTACAACATATAGATAAAAGATAGATATGCGTGGCGTACATGACAATTGGCCGATGTTGCCCTCAAAGTCAAAATAATACAGGTCATTTTACTCAAATGCACCCGAATATATGCAGTAGAGTCACAGAAGAATTTCTGAATCTTACACAACGTTATGCATGGTCGTTTAAAAAAAAAATTAAGATTAAAAACACGATTAAAAAAAGTTTTAATTTAAAAAAAATTAAAATAGAAAAAAACAAAAATAGAAGAAAAATAAGAATAGGCAAAACAAATAAAATAACAAAAAAAATTTAATAAAAAAATTTAATAAAAAAATTTAATAAAATAATTAAAAAAAAAATTTTTATAAAAAAATAAAAAAAAGAAAGAAAAAAAAATAAATTTAAAAGAATTCCATAAAACTTAAATACAAATTAAAAACAAATTAAGAAAAAATTAATAAAAATAAAACAACATTTCTTAGATGAAGTAATGAAAAAAAGATTAAAAATAAAAAAATTAATAATTAAGAAAAAAACAAAAATAGAAAAAGAAAATAAAAATTGAAAAAAATATATATAAAAAAAAATAAAAATAAATTAAAAAATTAAAAATAAAATTAAAAAAATAAACAAAAAAAATTTTTAAATAAAAATAAGAATAAAATTAAAATCAATGCAAAAAAAATTAAATAAACAAAAAGAAAAAATTAAATAAAAAAAATTAAATAAAAATGAAAAAAAACATTAACAAAAAAAATTAAAAAATTCTAATAAATATTTGATGAAGTAAAATTTTCGGAATATTTTGCGCCTTTAGTTAGCCATATCTCACGATGTGTACATTGCTTCGGCCCATACTGTAAGGCGATTTAAAGGTGACTATTCTTCAGAAAAAGTTCTTTACGGTCTGGTGTTTGGTAAAGCCGGTATGGTTTTCTGTTGTTAAGTTTTAAAATGGCAGTAAGAAAACGGAAATGCAATGCACTCTTCAGTACCACGATGACGCAGATGAAAAGACGGAGCAGCCAACCAAATTTGGTGTAATTTTTAAAGAGCCAATACAGTATCGAATGCAACAGTAATGTGCTGAAACTTTTAACTACATTCTGGTGATCCAGTTATCGAAAATAGACACACTTTAGTAGACCAACAGTTGAAAATGTTGATGAAATCATGGAAATCCTGAGAATAAGCGGCAAACGGAACCCGTTTGAAACCATTAAATACTTTCTGCTCAAATATGAACGAGACGTTATCAATAAAACGGTCCGCGGATGACATATGGCAAAAATAAATTTTTTGTTTTTTGGTAGGACTGTTATAAGCTTACATGGCAAATTTCAGCGTGATATGTCACATAGTTTGTTTTCTGTGCTACTGTAAACAAGTCAAGCTCGAGTGTGTTCTTCGAATTCTCTTTATGACTTCAATTGTCTCAAAATGTTTTCCACGGAGCGGCAACTTGAGCTTGGGAAACTGGAAAAAGTCACATGGAGCCATATCAGGCGAACACGGTGCTTGCGGAACGATATTAACATTATTTTTGTTCAAATAATCGCGAACAAGACGTGATGAGTGAGCAGGTGCATTATCGTGATGCAAGAACCATGACTTGTTGTCCCACAGTTCCTTCCTTTTAAGACGAATGTTCTCGCGCAAACGCTTTAAAACGTCTAAATAATATTCAGCGTTAACCGATTTTGAGATTTGTGATATTTTCAAGCACAATTTCCTTTACTTTTCCGATGTTTTCGTCGTTTACTGATGTTGCTGGACAACGTTCATGAGGCAAGTTTTCAACCGATGTACGGCCCTCTTTGAACGATTTGTACCACTGGAAAACACGTGCACGCGATAGAGCAGAGTCACCATAGGTTGTCTGCAACATTTTTAAGGCGTCTGAAGCCAAAATTTTGTTGGAATAACAAAATTTCAAACAAATTCTTTGTTCAACTTGAATTTCCATCGTTAAATTCGAAGAACACACTCGAGCTTGACTTGTTTACAGTAGCACAGAAAACAAACTATGTGACATATCACGCTGAAATTTGCCATGTAAGCTTATAACAGTCCTACCAAAAAACAAAAAATTTATTTTTGCCATATGTCATCCGCGGACCGTTTTACCGACGTCTCGTTCATATTTGAGCAGATGGTAATTCATAACATTAAGCTAAATTCTCATGATTTGTGTACAGTAGTACGATGCCTCAAAAAAGTTACGATTTTTTTCGGGAATTTAACAACAATACTATATTTTATAATTTATATTTCGGAAAAATATTAATATTTACGGACCAATTTGAAAGTAGCTCTAAAAAAATGTTTGTTTTGGCAAACATATTTGTTCCAAAAAAGTTTTCTCAGATCATAGAAAAGTTAAAGCCGAAAAGGGCCGAGTTTTATTTTATCTATTTTTTATTATTATTTTTTTTTTCATTTTACATTTTATATTTTGTTTTTATTTAATTTAATATTATTTTTTTATTTAATAAAATTTTTTTTAATTTAATTTAATTTTTTTTGTTTTGTTTTTTTATTGGACAATTGAAAACACAATTTTTTTTGGACAAAATTATTTGCTCATTTTTTTATTTTATTTTTATATAATTTAATATTTTTTTTTTGTTTTTATTTTTCTTTTTTTGTTGTTTTTTTATTTGACAGTACCTCCAAAAACCACAATTTTCTTTTTTTGTGCAAATTTATTCGTTCATTTTTTTATTTTATTTAATATTTTTTTTTTTTTTTTTTTATTTGGCAGTACCTCCAGAAACCACAATTTTCTTTTTTTGTACAAAATTATTTGTTCATTTTTTTATTTTATTTTTATTTAATTAAATATTTTTTTTTATTTAATTTTATTTATTTTTTGTTGTTTATTAATTTGGCAGTACCCCCAAAAAACACAATTTTTTGGACAAAATTATTTGTTATTTTTTTATTTTGGTTGGTTGGTTGGTTTAAGGGGTTACGCCACTCTAGCTACTGTAAAAAAGCAGTTTTTTAAGGATTTTTTTTACATTGAAAGAAAGGTGCCAGGAAAAAACTTTTTAAGTATATTATTAAGCATGTATTTAAGTGTAATTACAAATATTTTTATTGAAAAATATTACAAAATGGCGCCTTTGGAGTGAATCTCTGAACGCGCCCTGCGAAAAAGGCACTTCACGGCAAGCAGTACAACTGACGTAAATGTCCACCTAAACCAAATTAAAAACATTCTTCTCAATCGACGTGAGTATAGCTGTAGAAATACGTACGGGATTTTAGAAATATTGAAATTTGTGTATTTTGCAGATGTTTGAAGTCAAAAGTAGAATTTTTCGTCTAAAATGGAACCGTTAATTGTTTATAACATTTTTTCTAATTAATTAATAAAAAAATCCGTACGTATTTCAGTGCGGAATAATGTTCTAAAGATCCTTGTACAATTACAAGTGAAAATATTAAAAATTGTTTGTGCTATGCTGCTTGCCGTTTTGAAAAATCAGGTTTTGAGATAAACACGGTTTAAATTTGAATAGTCGGTTCAGAGACGTCAGAGGCGCTCGCGCAAAAGTGCGAAATATTAGAGATAAACATTTTTTTCACGCATAGGACTTTTGTTTTATATTCTAAAGAGTTTAAAGCATCTTTTAAGCAAAAAAAAAAATTTCGATATTTTGAAAATCCTAGAGTGGCCTAACCCCTTAAGGGAGTGCCACATAGACCGCAAGTTGGGTCCGTTGTGTTGCCCTAGAGCTCATATGATTTCCCCACCTAACCGAGATTTTGGTCAAAGATGTTAATTCGTTTCGAGAATTTGATGAGAGATTCGATTTTCAGGTTCGAGAGTACTGAAAGATTGTCAATTGTTGGAGAGCCAAGAAGAGCGAGTCGACTTCTGGCTAGACCGGGACAACTGCACAGCAAATGTCTGCTCGATACTTCCTCATCTTCGTCCTCGCAGTATCTGCACAGGTCGTTTTGAGGAACCCCGAGCCGACGTGCGTGAGTGCCCAAAAGGCAGTGGCCGGTGATGAGAGATATTATATGCCTTAGTTCGTGTTTCGAAAGACTTATAAGAGTTTTTGTCTGTTTCAGATTGTAGGATGGCCAGATTTGTCTGGTCGTAACGCAAGTAGTTTCCACTCGCCACCTCCGATCAGCAATGCTGTGAAATTCTCGATCAATGAGCAATTTGCATTTTGAGAGCGGAATGTGGATTGTGGGTAAGTTTTTTTTTTTTATTTTACTTTTATTTAATTTAATATTTTTTATTGTTTTTTCTTTTATTTTTGTTTTTTGGTTGTTTTTTTATTTGACAGTACCTCCAATAAACACAATTTTTTGTTTGTTTTAAACTAAACTATTTGTTCCGAAAAATTGTCTCTTATTTTTTAATTTTTTTAATTTGACAGTAATTCCAAAAAATTCATTTTTTTTTTTTTTAAATTATTTGTTCCGAAAAATTGTCTCTTATTTTTTAATTTTTTTAATTTGACAGTAATTCCAAAAAACTCTTTTTCTTTGTTTTAAACAAAATTATTTGTTCCGAAAAATTGTCTCTTATTTTTTTACTTTTTTAATTTTTATTAAAATGGCAAAAACCTTTTTTATTAATTTTGTTTTATGTTTTCTTTTTAAATTTAATTTTAATTTTTTAATTTTTATTTTTTATTAAAGAGTTTAAGCCTAAAGGTCCGATTTTTTTTTTGTTGAGTTTTTTCATTTTATTTCGTTAAATGGTTAAAACGCTTTTCATTAAATTTCTTTTATGGTTTTCTTTTCCTTTTTTATTTTATTTTATTTTATTTTTAAATTTTGTTTGTATTTTATATTAAAAAAAAAAATTTATTTAGCTCTTTTTATTCCACTTCAACAATCGAAACGCTTTTATTGGATAATCCTAAAGCAAAAGATATGAGTGGGTTTTATATTTTATTAAAAAATTCAAAATTATCTCGGGATTATTCTTAAGTTATGGCATTTCCTTCTCACATCCGAAGACCGACCGGCCGTGATGCATGGTTCGACTCACGCAATATTTTTAGCCTCATAAATTATCTTTATGAAACACTTAAATTGCGATGGCATACAATAAAACAACTGATAATCAAGTATACGATTTCGACATGAATGGTTGGAAAATTAATTGTGCAATCACGAGGCGTTTCAAAACGAATTTGAGGATGCGAAATAAAAGCAATTAATAAGAGAGTATTGCTCTGAGGTGAAACAGCAATATTGGCCAAGTTGGACAATGAACCTTTACCAAGCGTTACAACAGCAATAAAAACAAAAGCAATCATTTACGAGCATCAGTGCGCAAATTGGTGAAATATTTACAAGCGTGTGTGTGTGTGTGATTTTTCTTAATAATTTTTACCTAGTCTTGAGTTACGCTTTTTGTGACTTATAGTTTATATTTGAATGCCATGCACACACACACACACACACACACATGCGTGTAAACTATTTCCATAATATTTATGCGCAATTAAAAATTCACTCATTGCATTTTTCAAAACGCACTTGCACAGGAGAAATAAAAAATTTTACATTTTTGGCTCAATGGCTTGCAATAAATTTTATTACCATCCATAAACTAGGCCGAGTTGGCCGACCTGCTGCAGTGGTGAATTTACGAATATCTGCTGTGCAATCGGCCAATGCTTTAATATTTCGTATTTATACGCAAACAAATCTAAAATTAAGAGCTTTTGAATATGTTTTGGCTGATCGCTTTCACCAAGCAGAGGCGGAAAAAAGTAGCTGCCAGGAATTTTTTGAAAATTTTGACGAAAAAAAAAACTTATTCAATATGCGCAAAGTACGAGTATTCCAAAGCAAAAAGGAAGTCTATGAAGCGACGCACAAAGTAATTTATAAATAATTTTAGCGTTCGCTTTTAACTTTAAGTTCACTGGTGTAAGTTTACAAGTCAAAGTCAACTCATGTTTATGATCAGTAAACAAAATGTTGACATGCGAGCGTCCTTAACCTTTGTCGCCGCCGCTACTACCGGCACAAACAAACCCATGCACACACACACATACACACTTCGCCACACAAAAGCAATTAAACGTTGATTTAATTTTAATGTGTTCAACCTGTACGTGAGTTGCAACACAAAGCAAGGCCCTGTATATACAGCCACTCATACACACATGCATACATACAGCAGCGCATATGTACACACACATATTAAATATTCATGCGAAGACACTTTTGCGCCAAACACAACTGCCCACTCCGTGGCTCTTCGCCCTATTCCGGCACATGCCACATTCTGTCACATGGATGTCATGCGCAAATTTAAATTATTTAAGGTACTCAAACTTTTAATTGACAGTCGTTTTGTGTTAATGTGTATGTATGCTCGTTCAGCAGAGAGCGGAAACTCGCCAAAAATTGTCAAAATTGTCAAGTTTTAAAAATAATAATACTGACAAATATCAATGACCACCGATATTGGTACGCGTACGCAATCATAAACGAAGCGATAAAAATTGAAAAAAGCAACGACAAAATATCAACCAATATTCAATATCTTCATACCCTACAGTCTACATACAGAGAGCCTTAGAAGTATTCTTGCAAAGCGAGTATTTTCTAAGTGGTACTTTTTATTTAAATAAATGCAAGATTGTGTTATGCTAGTCATTCTAGCAACAAATCACAGCAAATATTTCCATACTATTGCTTTTTTATGAATTGCGATTTATTGGCACTTTTATGATAAAAACTATCAGTTTGTGCCACTTGGGACTATTTATCGAAAATGCAACCATTCAAATATAAACTGAACCAAATCGTAGTTTCCATGTCGAATCGAACAAACCGGCATCATTAAGTTGAAGCGGAAATTTTTGGGAGAGCGAAAGCCAATAACGAAGGAATAGTCTTTACTTTAATTTGGCTGTTTTTCTAGAATTTTTGGGTTTTCTGAGTTATGAAACTATTAAAGGAAATTAGCGATATCATCTGGATAGGCAATCAGTGAAGCTTGTGCTATGGAATATTGAATTAAGTGCCTAACAGTATTTTCGTCGGTTCTCAAGTTACAAATTCAAACGGAAGTACAATTGAACAAAATTCACATGATATGTGTAGAGTAGGGTGCCTCATTAAAGTTGGGTTTTTCTTCCAGAATTAAAGGATTTATAAAATTTTATAAGATTTCAGCCAAATATTTCGGAAAAATAATAAGATTAACGAGAGCTGTACCGATTTGAAAATACTTTCAAAAAATCGAATAATCTATATATATAAAAAGAAGTTACATTTCCTTGGTAATCTTATAACTCAAGAACGAGCTCACCTATCCAAACCAAATTTTTAGGCTTTGTTTGGACTATTCAGTAGATGGTTTGTGGCTTAAAATTTTAAGAATCGGATAACAGGGTCTCGAGAAATAGGCCAAAACGTGAACCCGGATAACCCTAGGACGTGTTTGTACAATATGGGTAGCAAATGGAAGCTGTTGATGATTTCTATAGTATAGAGTATTTTTCATACCGTTCCGTGAATAGGGTCTCGAGATATAATCCAAAACGTGTACCTGGGTAACCCTAGGATGTGTTTGTACAATATGGGTAGCAAATGGAAGCTGCTGATGATTCTATAGTATAGAGTATTTTTGATGCCGCTCCGTGACTAGGGTCTCGAGATATCGCCCAAAATGTGGACCCCGATAACTTAAGGATGTGTTCGTACAATATGGGTAGCAAAAGGGAGCTGTTGATGATTGCTATAGTATAGAGTATTTTTAATGCCCCTCCGTAACTAGGGTCTCGAGATATAGATCAAAACGTGGACCTGGATAACACTAGGATGTGTTTGAACCACATGAGTATACATTTCGGCAAAAATGTAAAGCACTTATGGATTTAATTGTGAAATTATATGTATTTGGGGAGGTGCGATGCCATATGTACTCCATCGAATGGCAGAAAAGGGGATTGCCGCACGCACATATACTAATTTGGCTGGTACATAAAATAACTCCGGATCAAATCAATAGCCTTATATCAGCTGAAATTCCTAACCACACTGCTGATCCTGAGTTATTTCAAGTTGTCGTTATATATTACATTTCCTTGGTAATCTTATAACTCAAGAACCGCCGAACCCATTGACACAAAAATTTTAGAGTTCTTTTCTATCTTTGAGGAGGTGGTTTGTGTGAAGTTTGATTGAAATCGGTGCAACCGTTCCTGAGTTATGACATTTTATGTGAGTAATGGTTTCCTCTCATACGAAATGCCTGTATGGGAAAAACAATAACAAATGCACAGCCGCTTATGAGCGCTTCTGTTGTACTGTTGTGGTTGTAAGTGTTAATATTAATTTTGGGCGAAAATATAATAAAAACTGGAGCATTCAAGGAACTGGAAAAACATTTTTAACTTTATTTATTTTAGCATAATTTATTTAGCGTAAAAAATTGAAATGGAAATTAAAGAATCAAAGTTTAATTACAAGTTTTTATCGGCTCTTTCACCTTACCTGTATATAGGTGACCACCACAATCAAATTTTAAAAAAGTACAGAAAAGGCTATTGTGACATCTTTAGAAAGTATGTTGAATGAAAAAATCAAATAATTCAACTGTTTAAACATTTTACGAGTTCTGTAAAGAAAACTTAATATGAAAAATTTATTGCGATATAAAAAAAACATTTTATGTATGGTGGTGCGAAGCCCACTGGGTGATGCGTGAATGAATTGCAAACAATTTTCCATCAACACAATGAATTGGTGAAATTGTTCAAAGTTGCACTCGATCTGATGCCCACCGATGACCACAAAATAATAATAAAAGCCGATAAAACACCAATTGGGGAGCACGCCAGACGATTCAATATAAAAAAACATTTTATGTATGGTGGTGCGAAGCCCACTGGGGAATGCTAGTTTTTTTATAAATAAAATTAATACTTTTTAAAAATAATTTTTATTTAGTGTATTTATTTCGAACATGTTCGAGTTTTTACAAAGAGACTTCGAAAACAAAATTTAATTTAAGGCCAAAGATTCAAAGAGAGATTCAAAAAGAGTTCGCCTTTTTGCATTTTGCGGCCGCCAAGTT
>JAYXIM010033128.1:0-14791 GCA_037575425.1 Anastrepha fraterculus
GGGTGGTTTAGTTTCAAGGGCCGGTGTTGGTTTTGAATAAAATACAATTTTTTTAGAAAATTATTATCACTTCTCTTTATTATGCTAATATTTGTATAGCTCAATTACGTATGGAACAAAATATCGGCCAAATAACCGCCGCGGTCTCGGCGGCACACCTCCATCCGATGGTCTACATTTTCGATGACGCTGAGGCATAATTGAGGTTCTATGCCGTCGATGTGCCGAATTATCTCATTCTTTAGCTCTTGAATTATTGCTGGCTTATCAACGTACACCTTTTCTTCCAAATAACCCCAAAGAAAGAAGTCCAACGGTGTCAAATCACATGATCTTGGCGGCCAATTGACATCGCCGCGACGTGAGATTATTCGGCCATCAAATTTTTCGCGCAAAAGAGCCATTGTTTCGTTAGCTGTGTGACAAGTGTAACCGTCCTGTTGAAACCACATATCGTCCACATCCATATCTTCCAATTTGGGCCATAAAAAGTTCGTTATCATCTCACGATAGCGAGCACTATTCACAGTAACTGTCTGACCGGCCTCATTTTGGAAAAAATACGGCCCAATTATGCCGCCGGCCCATAAACCGCACCAAACGGGAAATGCATTTTGATTTGAACGTCCGTTTTCATAATAAGCCTGAATAACATTAACGCATTGCTCGATTGTATATCTTTTCATGATTCGAATTGAGTTAGCCTGAAATTGAAAAATGTTAAATGAAATGCAGAAAAAAGCTTGATGTTTAGGTGTGGTTTGCCATTCAACATCGGCCCTTGAAATTTAACCACTCTTTATATACAGTCACTTTGTTAAAAAGTGGACCCATTAACTGCTGATTAACGGCAATGTTTATGAAAAGACTGGCAGAGGCTTAACTGAAACTAACTCAAAAAGCGATTACCTAGATATTACAAAATTATATGAAAACAACTTGTACTCTCAACCTAACTCAAGCTTTTAGCAAAAAGTATTGTACAATCAGACGGAAATTAATCATCAGAAATCGGAGTGCACTTCAAAACCCCATGTTGATAGAGGCGCATATTCAAAGTCGCGAGAAGGAAAATTTGGACCACGATGGTAGCAGTATGGCATTTACAGATGAATCACCTTTTGTTCTTTGGAACCAATCCCTCTCTTGCTATGGGACAACACACCATCAAGAAGAATCTTAGAAATGAAAAGCTAACACTAAGGCAGGTAAGCTGACACAAACTATGGGACTACGACAGGCGAAATCCTCACTGCAATGGTACAACCAAAAGAGGTTTAGAAAACTGATAATCCTCCCCAAGGATAAACTGAGAATTCTCACGGGCCATTGGCAGAACGTTCAGTCATCTGCACATGATCGAAGGTCCACTGTTTCTTATACTTTCTGCGACTAGTCCCAGGAGACTCCAATGCATCTTTTCCTTGCACCGTTATAGCGTGGAGAAGTTTGAGACATCTCGGCTGATTGCAGCCAGAAGAAAGGCACATACGCTCAATCCAATCCAGCTATATCTAGAGTTTAATAAGGGAACTGGATCTGGATGACGTACTATGATGAGTAGCACAAAAGGTCATGAGGTCGAAGTGCAATCCTCAAATTAATTTAATCTAATTTTTGTTGTTTGGGATTACTGGAAGAAAGCTTGGGTAGGTAAAGATACAAAATTTATTCACTGCTTTGTTAAAGAGCGGACTAAGGTTTATATTTACGGATGCTTTTGTGGGAAAGTTTCGGAACTATATGAAAACTGTTTACTTAAGTCGGTAGCAGAATTTTATGGAGGATAGAATTTAAGAAGTCAGTGACCCAAAACATGATATTCGACTATGTACAGGGTAGTCCACATAGTGTTTTTCTTTCTATGTTATTTTGGCAGTGCCGACTCTTTCCCGCTGTAAATCTGAACAGAAAGTCTGTGTTATATCTCTGAAACGAAATTAATCACTTTTCGTAACTCAAAAATATTTCCAATATCAATGTTCTGTAGCTCAAACAGTGAGTTCATTGAAAGGAAGTCGAAATGGGGATCGAAAAAGCCGCACGTAATCGTCTTGATAGCCAATGCATTCTCAGAGAGTGATAGTTTGGTACGGATTTTGGAACGGTGGAATCAATGTCCCATTTTTCTTTAAAAATGCTACAGAAAACGGCACTTCGGCCAACGATGATTTTTTATGGACGGAAATTGGAGATATGGACTTGGATGATATATGGCTTCAGCAGAATGGTGCACCTTGCCACAAAGCCCATGACCCATTCGATCTTTTGCGCACCAAGTTCTGTCATCGTGTTATTAGCCATCTCGGCGATATCAATTGGTTATCTTGAAGCTGTGATTTGACGCCGTTAGACTGTTTTTTGTGGGGTGACGTAAAGGACTGATTTTATGCGAATAATACATTCGTGAGATAAAGCTAGAAACTGTCGCCGATGTCTTTGGAAACTGAATTAACAGGATGTGCTACTGCGTAGCCAGCCGAAGTAGGCACATAAATCCAGCGGGAGGTGTATGCTGCTCAAGAAGCGATGAACTTTGGAAAACAGAGAGCCAAGCTGCGCTCATGGCCTTAGACAGCCCCCCAATCACGTCAGGGGTAGTCCAGTCCTGTAAATCCAGGCTAAACTATGTCGATAGACATAATAGGCTGTTGCTAACATGGGTCCTGAGACACGTGGGTAATGAGAACTCTGACTTCTTAGCAAGGATGGGTTCTGAAGCCAACTTTTTTGCGTTACACTGAGTATGGATAAAATTCATACCCTTCCTTTTCCGGATCTCTTAAGATTCATCAATGAATCCAAGAGATTTGTGGAAGAGTGACCTCAAATTAATTTTTCCGTCTTACCACCCACATTTTATCTTTCCTATCTTTATTATTTCTACTGAAATCTATCTGGGTGTAGTAAAATGGTCTCCTGACTGAGTACTTGGACTCGTCTAACATCCAAAAATCTAATCTAATCTAATCTAATTGTCCAGCCTTAGAACAAGGTTGTTCGGAAAATACTTTTTTGACCCTCTTACGGAACTATCCGGTTTTGGAATAAAACCGCTTCATACGAGCGTCTAAATGGTTCCATGATGAATAAACACTGAGGGTCACGTGTTACACAATGGTACCATAACGGACTTACAGAGGCAAGGTGAGTTGGCTGTTCTAAACCTAATCTAACCTAACCTAGTCCTACCGCCTCAGAATTTCAAAAGCTAATTTTAATAATTTTCAAATGTTATTCATTCCTGAGCTCCGTCATGAGGAAAATGTGAACCTTAAAAAATGTTCTGATGTTGCCAGATCATAAAAGAAAACAACAGCAAACACAACAACTACAAAGACACATCGCTCTGCCACATACGACACCACTAAATGATGGACTACTTTTACAATTTTATATCTTAACGCGTTTTTAAGCGCCGATCGCAACATGGCTATGATTTTTTTTGTGTGTTTTTTTTTTTTTGCGCCTAAATCTAACTGCATTACCACTAGGCGCTTTTTTTCTACCATAGCCTAGAACGTAGTTTGTTTTGTTATTTACAGTTGCGCCCCGAAATTATTTAAATAGCTGGGGATGCGCTTGTGTGCGCCTGAATGCGTACAACATGTGCCCTGAGGTGGTACATTAACCCTGGCAACTATTTAACAATCCAAAGCAACAGCCAAGCAGCCAGGCAGCAAGGCAGCCATGCAATCATTGTTTAGTTTGTTACTGTTGGCAACAACAGCAACTGTTGGTGGTAGCGGTTTCACGCATGTAGTTGTCATGCCTATTGGATATGTTGTTGTTGATTGTTGTAGCTGATGTTGTTTGTATTGCTACCACTTTTACCATCACCGCCGCTAGTTGTAAGCCAACTGAGTTGGTACGCGTAACAACAACAACTACAACAACATACAACTACTATTACTTGTGCAATGTGTCATTATGATGCCATGGAACAAGCAACGAAGGTGGTTGTTTGTACATACATATATTGTATATATATGCTCTTGTAAATATATCGCACCCTAAATACAAAAGGGTCACAACTCAAAATTTTCCACACTCGAGCTTGACTTGCTTACAGTAGCACAGAAAACAAACTATGTGACATATCAAGCTGAAATTTGCCATGTAAGCTTATAACAGTCCTAACAAAAAACAAAAAATTTATTTTTGCCATATCTCATCCGCGGACCGTTTTATTGATAACGTCTCGTTCATATTTGAGCAGAAGTACATTTTGAGTTGTGACCCTTTTGTATTTAGGGTGCGATATGTGCACCTCGCGACAAGTCATAAAATAAAGCTTATTTAATAATAGTAGACCTTTAAAAAAAAATTTAAAAAAGTTGAGCTTATTTCCTTCGGGAGGAGAATGTCATCCCTAGAGGGCTCGTCCCCAGTCGGTGGATAGGGGAAGACCTCCCAGATATGGAAGGTAGGAGAGAATATCTCCCGCGAATCATACAGGCCAAAGACATATATAATTGGCGCGTACACCCTTTTGGGTGTTTGGCCGAGCTCCTCCTCCTATTTGTGGCGTGCGTATTGATGTTGTTCCACAAATGGAACATAAACTTCATTAAAAACAAACTCCCTCGCCCCAAGGTGTGATGCGACCCATGCCTATTGAGTGGACTTAGCAGCCGAGGGACTATAAGGCTATCTTCAAACTGAGCCCTCCTAATATCAGGCCGCCTCAGGTTGTAACGGTGGCCTTGCCATGGTATAGGGCGCTGCCATGGTCGACAGGTTATTTCCCCTTATTCCTTTTTGGTCACTGGGCGGGCCAGGTGGCCGTACGAAACAAATAATGAACACAAATAAAAAGCAGAACTCGGATAGTAGCGAAAAACAGACGGATGAAGTGACGAGAAGACAGACGGACGCATTTACAGCACAAGACAGGCAAACGGACACACAAACAAAGCAACAGGAAAAGCAATCCCATGACAAACTGTGGATCGGGTCTTCCTCGGAGGATGAGCTCAATGCCTCTAGCCAAGAAACAGTTGAGGGTAAAGCTGTGGGCCATAGCACGCACGCCAGCAACTATAAAATACACTGTGCGACAGTGAAAATATACTTTTATAGAGACCTAGTACAACTTGTAGGTATAGTAAAACTAAGAAACATGGTATAGGAGAAATTTCCAATACACCCCCAAAATCTCATTTTATGGCCATAAAACCGTTTTTCAGTAGGTTGATGTGAACAATCACTCCTAACTTCGCCAATTTCCATCCGATTTCGAATTTGTTTTTTTAGTTCGAAAGAACAAAAACAAGCCTTTTTGACAGTGTGTTGACATTTTTTCTGAAATGACAACTGACGAGACTGTAGACGGAAGTATTTGGAATTTTTTTATTTTTTCTCTATTTTTTCAACTTTGACATAATTTTTACGATATTATCCGATATTGAGGATTTTTTTAGTACACTACTGTTATAGTAAATTTAATTTTGCGTCGAATGAGCTATATTTGACTGTAATTGAATTAAAATTAATAGAGTTGTGTGGGTTTTAAGATTTTTTCTTTTTTTTTACTAATTTGGTATGTAGGTATAACTTACGCTAAATGGGAATAAGGACGTGTTTTGATGCGTTATTATAAATACGTAATATTTATTGGAGTGTATATGTATACATAAGAGTACACTGTACTGCATACAACAGAACTGGTTAGAACTTACGAAAATATCTGACATATTATAGCACACTTTTTTTCAATAGAAATATGAAAAAGCTCCCAAGTGTACCAAAGTTCACACTGTACATTGATTAACAAAAGAAGTTTGTTATTATAATTTAACCTTATTAAAACGTCAAAGTTTTATTGTCTGTTTCATTGAAATTCAAGAGATATAAATCAAAACGTTGCCAGAAAAGTCGAATTTCTCAATATTCTCCGATGATGTGGCATCATCAGCCTTATCATAAACCAGATGATTGTTATTTTTGTAAAACGGACGTAAACGGTCATCATTATAAAACTCGAAAGCACATAAAGTATGCTGATGTTGCAACTGTTAAGAACCCCGTAGTCTTGGACGATATGATTGACTCAACTGCAGGTCATGAACTGAAGGAAGTTCAACTCATTGCTGATGATGATCAAACTGATAACAATAAACCTGATGATGAAGAGTACTTTCCGTCTGGTTCTAAGTCTTCAGAACGACACATTGTATAAAATTCATATTTTCAGGATCTTTCTCGTGATTTACTTCTATCGGGAAGACAATCTGAAACGCTCGCTTCTCGATTTAAACAATGGAATTTAGTTGATGACGACTTCAGATGAATGATGATGATCGAATTTCTTACAGAGAAGTATTCAAAACTGATGAAGAGAATGACAAATGTACCGTACCATACTAAACTCCAAAGGGCCGTTTCCAATGCATTTTTAAATTTGGAACCAGCTCCGTTGTGTACTGCACCGTACCGTACCGTACCATACCGTACAGTGCTGCACTGCACAATACTCCAATAAATATTATGTGTTTATAATGACACTTGCTATCATTTTCATGCTTCGAAACGTATACCAAATCTCGTAGTAAAAAAAAAAGAAAAAATCTTAAAACCCACACAACTCAATTAATTTTAATTCAATTACAGTCAAATATAGCTCATTCGACGCAAAATTAAATTTACTATAACAGTAGTGTACTAAAAAAAATCCTCAATATCGGATAATATCGTAAAAATTATGTCAAAGTTGAAAAAATAGAGAAAAAATAAAAAAATTCCAAATACTTCCGTCTACAGTCTCGTCAGTTGTCATTTCAGAAAAAATGTCAACACACTGTCAAAAAGGCTTGTTTTTGTTCTTTCGAACTAAAAAAACAAATTCGAAATCGGATGGAAATTGGCGAAGTTAGGAGTGATTGTTCACATCAACCTACTGAAAAACGGTTTTATGGCCATAAAATGAGATTTTGGGGGTGTATTGGAAATTTCTCCTATACCATGTTTCTTAGTTTTACTATACCTACAAGTTGTACTAGGTCTCCATAAAAGTATATTTAATTTTTTTTTTTTTGTCACACCGTGATATGCAAGGTTCTTAAACCGCACAGACTGGATATAGTCTTGCTGTATATAACTGTTAAACAAGTTGGTAACGAGGATGTGGCAACAACATGGTGCGGAAGCGCTAGTTGGATTCTGAATGAATCACCCCTTTAACCAACCAACCAATCAACCAGAGCTTATTTTTTAACAAATACACATAAATGAAATTTTCAAACTTTATAAAAAAATTATAAAAACTCCGCAAACTTTTCATCCCCATTCCAGGGCTTCTATTAGAGTTTCTTTAAAAAAATTTAGTACACAGCTTTTTGGTAAGACTACACCCTAGAATGACCTTCTGGACCTGGAAAACCTTTCAAACCTGGAAAATGGTAGAACAGGGGCAGGAACCAATGGGTCTAAATTCAAAAAATCGATTCCGATGGGATTCTACCCAAAAATATTCCAGGCAGAAATACATGCCATTGAAATATGTGTGAGAGGATGCCTTAGCAGAAAAATGAGAGGTACTCACATCTACATACTTTCAGATAGCCAAGCGGCTCTAAAAGCCCTTCTATCAACAACTATCACCTCTAAATTGGTAAATGATTGCCTAAACCTTCTCAACACGTTAGGAAACCTCAACATAGTAACACTAGGCTGGATTCCGGGACATGAAGGACATGTGGGAAATGAAATGGCTGATGACCTTGCAAAACAAGGAGCAAATATGCAACTTACTGGTCCTGAGCCTTTCTGTTGGCTCACAAAAGGTCACATTAATGAATTCCTTAGGAAATGGAAAGAAAGAAAATTTGCTGCACACTGGCTAAACTGTGCCGGTCAGCGTCAAACCAAACTATTCCTAAGTCCCAACAAAAGAATATCTGACAAGCTACCCTCACTAAGCAGAGTAGATCTGCGTCTTTTAACAGGATATCTTACAGGCCACTGCAGCCTGAGGTATCATCTGAATAATATTGGTCTATCTGAGACCAATGTCTGCCGCTTTTGCGAAATGGACATAGAAAGCTCAGAACATGTGCTTTGTGAATGTCCTGCGTTGGGCAGACAAAGACTTCACCACCTTGGTGGTATCGTAGTATCTCCATGCAATCTTTGGAACAACAAACCCAAAACTGTGCTAAAATTTCTAAAAAGCCTAAAACTCTAGGGTTACAAAATAGGCCTTTCACAATAGATCAGCTTTGGTCGCAGTGCGTAATGGCCTTCTAATAAAAGATAATAATAATAATAATAGTACACAGCTTTATAGTCCATTAAATTTTATATGATAATTTAGCTTTAATACCAACTTTTATGTGCTCTAGCAAAGCGTTAGTAAAATTTTCGGAGGTCATTCTGCATATCCCTTCGGCCAAAATTTTTCAGGAATACGCGTTACTCAGAAAGTCTTCGATATTCTAAAAAATTTTGGCAAAGCTTCTCGCCAACATTGAGATAACGATTATTATAGGCAAGTCCATTGTTAAAATTCTATTTCTGATAAATCATTTTTACTTCAAAAAAAGGACTAATTAACGAAATTTTTGAAAGACTTTGGCTCTAGCAACTATGAGATTATACTCATGTTGCATGCCTACTAGCGCTGAAATATAAATCATAACACAGTAGTGAAGCTAAAATTACAAATAAAAACGCCGATACACGTAAATTTAATTGTGGGTCGTAGGTTACGGATCTGTGCATTTTAGTGCATCAGATCATTTTCTCAAAAAATTTGTGTCTGTATTGTCCCTCAAGCGGATTAATCGATTATTTTTGAATGACAAATGTTCGAGTCCCTTTTGAAATTATGATTTTCTCAATTCATTCTCAATTCAAAGTGTCCGAACTTTTTGATGTATTTCCATCAAATTTTTGTATTTAAATTTTTGGAATTGTGAATTTCTCTTTCGAATTCATGCTATATTTTTTTGCATTATTTACGTTAGATAATTCGGCCGATAAAATTTTCGCAAGATTAGAGTAAATTTTCTTCCCAGCGAAACGATCTTTGGATGTAGCGACTGAAGAGTCATTTAGGAAGAGTAAAATCTTCTTCCTTCTTCTTCTACATTACGGTGGGTAAAATTTTTTCGACATCGATTTTACTCTACTCTCAACACAAATCCTCAGAGTATAGCTCTAAAGTCAATTTTGATTGGGTTGTTGCGTGAGTACAATTCGGAAGTCTAGAGGTTTGAGTTCCCGTATATGACACAAAATGATAAATAGAAAATCTTTTTTTTTCTAATATCTGTCGCCTCTCAGCAGGCAATGGCATACCTCTGAGTGCATTTCTGCCATGAAAACGCTTCTCATAAAAAACCATCTGCCTTTCTGAGGCGGCATAAAACTGTAGGTTCCTCTATTAATAAAAAAACTTTAAGACGCATACCAGAAATAGGAGGACGAACTCGGCCAGTTACTCGGCAAAAGGACGTAGTGCCAATTACTTTTATTATTATTATCAATAGGAAAAGTGGCTGTATATAGTTTTTTTTTCTCTTTTGTATGTAAAGAAATCTTAAACTGGGGGAAAGACTCAAAAACAATTAAATATGGCAATATTTAAAAAATTTGTTTAAAATTTTCTTTACAATGGGAAAATTTTTTTGAAAAATAACAAAATGGCGGACTTTTGAAAAAAGGTATGTTTTTCGGGTGGAAGGTAGGGCTGAAAAGAAACGAAAATAGCACCTGCTAGAATGACAAGCCTACAGAATAATAATCAGTTTAACTTTTTTTTTTACACAGTTACCTTTCCTGAGAGGATCGAGTGGAAAACAAACCCAAAATGGATGAATGATGATTCACAAAAATGGTACACTGATGGATCAAAAACACCTTATAGTGTAGGAGCAGGAGTAGTGGGGCCCAGAATCCACAAATCATTCACTCTCACCAGGAACACCACCATCTACCAAGCGGAATTATACGCAATAATGGAAGCAGCAAGCATCATGCAACGTAGAAACCACAAGAGAGTAAAGATTAGAATACTCTCGGGCAGCCAATCAGTTCTAAAAGCTTTAGATAGCTATACCTACAACTCAAAAACTCTCTTAGAATGCCACGAGGCACTCAATAGCCTGGCAGCCAAAAACAATGTCTCATTAATTTGGGTAACAGGACATGAGGGATATGACGGCAACGAAAAGGCAGACTTTCAAGCCAAAAAAGGGGCTGATGTAAACTTCATCGGACCTAGTCCCATGTTTGGATTCAACAAAAACAGTCTAAAACAAAAAGTAAAATACTGAGCCAAAACTCTATTAAATCAGCATTGGAACAACGTAGAGGGTCTTAGACACTCCAAAAAGTTCCTAAGTTTCAACGCTAAAAGAGCTAACTTGGCCTTCACGTTAAACAAAAAGATCATTCGCACTCTCACAGGCGCCCTCACGGGTCACTTCACCTGCAACAAACACCTACATAAATTAGGCATAACTAACACCAGCACCTGCAGATGAGGAGTCTATAGAACATCTCATCATCGATTGTCCGGGGTTGACGCATAGAAGGAAAAGGTTTTTAAACATGTTCATGCTTACAGATGAAGACCTTCAATCACTCCCTCAGAAGGAGCTGGTACAATTCATAAGCATACTTAACAGTCAATAGACAGCATAGGGTGCACAATAGGTCAATATGGCCGCAGTGCTAAAGGCCTATACCTTAACCCTTTACTACCATTAACCATTAACTTTTTGTTTCAGATGTCCTGAAGAGCCAAAATCCTGTTGGCAAGCCACCTATCTTTAACTTTGGTGCCACACTCCTACAAAAAAATATGTCAAAGAAAAAATTGTTTTTGTATACTTTTTGATGTCAATAATAACATATGTACTATAAAATCAAAACGATTGCATTTTATTTTCTCAAAACAAAAAATTGCTAAAAAAATATCTATAAAAAAGGGGTATTTGACCAGACTACTACCTTAACAAAGTATGTACAATTATTTCAGTTTTAGTTTAAATTTTACTTTCAACACAAAGAGTCTATTTTCTACTTCTATCTGCACAGCCATAACTCCTTTTCTATTTTCGTATTAAGCACAGCTTTCTTTAAAATTTGGCGAGCACGAAATTAATGCTAGAGCTATGCCCTAATCGACTTGTTTTCTAAAAATATTACGAAGAATCCAAATCTGCTACGAACAATGTCGAAAAAAATCATTCCGTACAAATTGACCCGCCCTAATACATATTCACACATATATATGGGGCATTCTTCGCCAACCGGACACCCCCATCTGCCCAGAACAGTTTTTATAAAAAAAATTTTTCCCTATGCCGAAATAAAAGCTTATGTCATGTACTTTAATTTGTCATGTGGCACTTTTTAAATATTCAAGATGGACCTACTTTTCTAAAGGGATTAATGCATCGATCTCTTCTCGATTTTCCCGACATTTTTTAGGCGATAATAGTTCTGAAAAGATTTATTTTTAATAGTTTATTCGTTTAGACTTTTCTATAATTTGTTCAAATTATTTCTGTACCGTTTGACATGTGAAATACATCAAGAACTAGTGCTGTTAATGAAACAGTCGAACGTTGCACCAGAATCTCTCTCTCTACTTTTCTTAACAAACTACTTCATTTTTTTTTGGTGTTTTCCAACATATTTGTCAATATTCGTCGTCCAACTTGAATATTTAAAAAGTGCCACATGACAAATTAAAGTACATGACATAAGCTTTTATTTCGGCATAGGGAAAAATTTTTTTTATAAAAACTGTTCTGGGCAGATGGGGGTGTCCGGTTGGCGAAGAATGCCCCATATATATATATTTTTTTTTATTAAGGTAATTATGAAAAAATGCACTCAAATTTCCTTTAAATTCTGTGATCATGTCAGTCGCCTAAGTCCAAAGTTCGGATCACCTCTGTTCCCTTTTTTCCTACATTGTCCCAGTAAACGATTTGAACGTAATTTTTTTCTACTCATTTAAATAAAGAATGACAATAAATGAAGAAAGTTAATAAATTGTGGCACCTTTTGAGTACTTAGAACGCTATTAAGAAAACTATTTCAATTTTATCTTAAATCGACTGAAGCTACTACGGCGCATACGAGCACAGAATTGTTGAGGTAGAATTTGTATAACTTTGCATTTGTTGTGCTTTCCATTACACCACCATGGCCAATGTGGTAGTGGCTTTAGTTATTCTTACTATTATTATTATTATTTTTTTTTTTTTTTTTTTCAATTTTATTACACATTCCACTGCACGCCTCGCCACGCCAAATCATTGCTCCCGCTTTACTTAGGGTTCGCGCGCGCGCGCTCGCACGCATCTCGCTTGTTATTATTGTTGCCGATGTAAGCGGAATTCGCTTAAGCGTGACCAAAAGCATCCGCTCGTTCCCATTTTTCAAGCCGCACTTTGTATTCGTTCTTTTCCGCAAAGCCCATTCCACGTTGCTACAGGTCTCGTGCGCCAAGCGGCAGATGCAAAACGCATAACAGCCGCGAACTTCAAAGTACACTACTATGTGGCAGCACTAAGCAACATGCGCTGTCTGGCTTCCCTAACAAGCAACTCTACCACTGACATTCACGTTGACCGACCAACTTTATGTTTCACCATGAAAAGCGGCGGCATTTCAAGACTGAACGTCGCGCTCAAACATTTAACACCCATGACGCTGAACCGGGTTCCCCTTCCATTTCTGATTCGATTTTGATTTTGTTTTTATGCTTTGCTACGGTTCATTACTTCATTTCTACTGTACGACTATTGCTGCTGTTGAACTCATCAACTCAGGACACTTTGCCTTCGAGTGTCTGCAATCATTTGCAGCTATACAGATGCTCTAGATAGCGCTATGTATGCATGTATCTATGTATGGGTTGGTGAATCTGTAGTGCTTTGACAGTTTTGCCCAGTTTATGACAAAACCTATGAATGCCACCAACTGTCATTACGTTTGATTGGTACTTGGTGGTTGGTGCTGTTGCTATTGCCGTCAGTGTTTTGATTGACATTAAAAACTAGTGTAGTTTTTTTTTGCTACAGCCGTAGTTGGCATTGCTGGCGCTTTATGATGATGTAATAACCGTGACCTGAATCTTATGTCAGGTGTAACGTTCCATGTTTGCGGTCGAAATGGTTGGCACTTAGCGCTGTTGTAAGCAAATATGAAGGTTTGTGTGTGTGTATGCATTTGTGTACTAATAGTATTATTATTATGATTTTAATCTTCTGTTGTAGTTGTAGCTATCTGAGCTTGACTCCAATGTGGCTTCGGATTACGTGTACCATAAACAAACATAAAGCACACATACAGTCACGCCCAAAATAATAGAATCGCGATATTTTGAACAGTTTTGAGATATTTTTTTCAGAATTTTTTTTATATTAAAATATAGCGGACTGTACAATAAATTTCAGAAAAATCAAATTTTGAGATTTTGCACAAGTTTTATAAAAATTCGACACATTTTTGTCAAAATTTCAAGCTTAAGATGAATGAATAATAATAATAAACATCTCAAACTAAAGGGATCGCAACTCAGAAAACAAAAAAATTAATTACTACATTTTTATTTACTTAATTTTTGTTAACTCATTACTAAATTTTTATTTACTAAAAATTTGCATCCGCAGTTTTATAGCCCATTAAATTTTAATATAATAAAGCACAAGTTCGTAGTGACTCTAAATCACTTTATTCCTGTCCTTCCTGTTGGGATATAGGGCCTCTACGAAACGCTTCTCACCGTCACGATCCTTCGCGATGACTTTGACTTCTTTGAAAGATTTCCCTGCAGCCGTAAGTTCTTTTTCGCGAGTTCTCTTCCAAGTGCATCTTCAGCGTGCTTTTGGCTCAAAATGCGCGTAGATACTTGGTAGTTTTTCTTCATATAAAAAAATGTCGGTCATTAGTTTGATTTTTTCCAATTTTCATAAGCCTTGCTCAAAGTTTGAAACTTGGATTTATTTTTAAAAATGTGTTGTACAATGCGCTATATTTTTATGAAAAATTAATGAAAATTCCACAAAATGAAAGTCAAAATGAAATGAGTCAAAATATTGCGCTTCTATTATTTTGTCCGCAAGTGTCTTTTCATAGCTGTATATGGAGCGCGCATGCGCAAATATTTGCACATTTCGCAAGCAAAGCAATAAACAATGAAATCAACGCGATTTTGGCCATCTCCGGTTAGTTTGATGGGTGTGAAAGCCGAGACGATATATAAATAGAATCCAGCGGGAGTTTGCCATATCGTAAATGCCCCTCGTCACGCGCCATTTGCTACTCAAATTAAGTTCTTATTATCTCCATGCTTCGTAATTCTATTATAATTCATTATTTTGTGAAGTGCGGAAGTAAAAGCGGATTGGTTTAATTCGAATTTGAGTTTCGAATATGCGGAAAATATTATTTACCATTTCACAACAAAAACAAAAACCAAGCGAGTTTTGTTGAAGCTCCACAAAAAATGTTTAGCTTCCAGATCAGCGAAGTTTTTTGACTACTTAGGGACTCTTCTGATACGTTGTGTATTTTTCAATATTTGTAAATAAATTTTCTGCGATTTTACTTACAACTGGGTTCAAAATAAAACAGCGAATTATCAATTTTTTTTTTTGTACATTTTTTTTATATTTTTACTAAAGTATAGTGCACTCTACAACAAAAACCATGTAACTCACAACTCAAACTTTGTATGAGTACAAAATTCCTAAAAACTTAAACAAATTCTCATCAAAATGTTAAGCCTTTTAAACAGAATCTTGAGAAAACTTCAGGAGGCGCAATT
>JAYXIM010033130.1:0-14667 GCA_037575425.1 Anastrepha fraterculus
CAAAGAGCTAATATTATTAGATATTATCCGTAAATTTAATGAACCGAAATAACCGTTGAAATTCATGGAATCGGAGTTGAATATCTCCAACACATCGATTTATCGCATTTTAACTGATGATTTGAGCTTACGAAAGGTCTGTGCACGTTTCATTCCGCACAAGTTAAGTGAGGACGAAAAATTGCTTAGAATTCAACATTCGGAAGACCTCATTAAAGAGGCAAGAAAAGACGAGAACTTCCTTTACGGCATTGTAATTGGTGATGAAACGTGGTACTTCCTTAATGAACCTGAAACTTAGCGTCAAAGTGATGAATGGAAGGCCCCAGATGGGCCACCATCCAAAAAATCACGTTTGGAGAAGTCAAAAATCAAGTGGAGGCTCCCTATGCCTTTTACCTATTCGGAAAATTGCATTTTGGCCACGAAAAAGTTTTGCGTCCGTAGAGGCCAACCAAAAGGCTTGTACCGAAGGAAATTCCAGTCAATGACCTGAAACACTCTTTCGAAAAGCTTTTAGATCGCGCAAAACAGTGTATCGAGGCCAGAGGGGACTATTTTGAATAAATAAACCTGAAAAAAAAACTTGATCAAAACAAAGCTCCTGTCGTTTCTATTTTAACTCAGTATTGTTTATTTTGGATTTCACCTTGTATTTATGAATAGTGTTCTTCTTCTTGATTGATGCGATAACGACTAAAACGATTTTGGTCGAGTTTAACAAAGCGTGCCAGTTCCAAGTCCATCTCCCCCTGATCATTCCACCATAACGGAAATTTCCCTCTTCCTCTGCTACATTCAGAGGCGGAGCATTTATTTACTGTATTATGCCTATCATATGTCACAGTAAAGCTCATACAGCTCATTGTTCCACCAACTTTTACCCATTTTTGTTTTAATTCTGCCGTTGAAGTTAAATTTTGAGGTTTAGAGCATTAATAGACTTTTTATAAAATTTTATGGCGCATATTTTTGTAGAACATCTTAACTATATTTCTGTGATATACGGATTTTTTGCTTTTTCCCACAAAAGAGACAAAAAATACCCATGAGTAGTTAGAGGGTTAAAATATTCCACAAAAATTTTGTCAGTTATGTTTTACAGATTCTTTCGTCAGATTTTCTGGATTCTATTATTTTAAAACTATTTTTAGGTTTAGATATATCAAATACATCTCCATGGTTTGGCAAGTTACTCTCTTTCTTGCCTCACACAAGTAAGTTTTAGAGAATGGTTTTTTAATATACTTTATTATATCGATATTGCGATTTTTATAAAGGGCTTCTGCGAGTTGTTCTCCTTTTAAAAATTCCAAACGAATGACATTTGGTGAAAGGTATTAAAATATACTAGTGGATCTCTATATACGATGGTTACCTTTTATAACATGCAACCAATAATGAAAATAGATTACTGTTTTCAAAAATATTCTCCTTGGAAGCCATTACACTTCTTCATTCGCTTGAACTAATTTTCAAAGCACTTTTGCCACTTAGCCGTGGATGCCTCCAAAACGAGCTGTATAAAAATTTGAAAAGCTTCTTCATGCGTTGAAAAACGTTGACCTCTCATTTCATTATTTAGTGCCAAAGCACGGCAGTAAGGCAGGTGACCTCTTAATTCGATATTTTGAGTGCTCAAAAACTCTCTTGTGTGGGCCGATATGGGAAAGCTCGCATTGGCTTGGCCATTTCCTTAATTTTCCGAAAACTTCTGGCAAACAACCGCTCAGAATTTACTGTTTAAGTTTCTCTAGTCGGTACCACTTTTGACATGACCAACGAGGAGAAATCTTCTTGACGACCAAATGTTCATGCATTATTAAGGCTGACTAGGCTGACATAAAAGTATAAGTTTAAGGTGGTTTAGAAATTTAAAAAAATCGATTTTTTGTTTTTTCGATATTTCGAAAGTATAGTATCTAGTTGGTGCGTGATTACCATTCGGAATTCACAGAGAGGTCGTTGGTTCGAATCTCGGTGAAAGCAAAATTAATAAAAACATTTTTCTAATAGCGGTCGCCCCTCGGCAGGCAATGGCAAACCTCCGAGTGTATTTCTGCCATGAAAAAGCTCCTCATAAAAATATCTGCCGTTCGGAGTCGGCTTGAAACTGTAGGTCCCTCCATTTGTGGAACAACATCAAGACGCACACCACAAATAGGAGGAGGAGCTCGGCCAAACACCTAACAGAAGTGTACGCGCCAATTATTTAATTTATTTTTTAAGTATCTTAAGAATATACTGAGAAATTTTCATGCACATATTCCTGATATTATAGCTTCTACTGCCTATTAACTCGGTAGAGAGCGGTACGCGCGCTCTGTACCTCAAACTTTAAATTCATTTATCTCGAAACGACTTTTTTTGGCACGGCGGGGATGAAAAAAAAAGTTCAACCGAATTACTTGAATATGTTGTTCACAACATGTATGGCTATCGTCGGAACTATAACCATAATTTTATTTAAATAATTTCCTATTTTTTATATGAGTAGAATTCTCGAAACTACCTACGCCGTCCGAGTCCGATTTTTCAAGAGGGTCATCTTCAGCGGCATTTTTATAATAATAAATATTGTTTTTAAAGTGAAAACAAAAATCGTTTTATATGCTCAATAGATGTAGTAATAAACAAGAAAAGTTGAAAAATGTTTTTTTTTTAATTTTTAATGGCAAAAAAAAAATCGTGAAAATAGGCGAAATTTTCGTGCTCTAGGGCCCCCCTTAATTTATTTTGATTGAATTGTAAGAAATACTGCATTCCTAGATTATTACAAATTAAAATATAAAAATAAGCATAGGGTAAGAAAACGATATGTGCTAATATTTCTTGAAATTTAGGATAAGGTGACCTTATTGAGATCTGACTGGAGCTTAAACTAATCAGAATGAGTAGAAATTCACAGTCATAGTTTAAAGGTCGTTTGATATATTACTTACACATATATACGAGTATTTGATAACTAATCAATGTAGCAAGCAGTAAGAAATTGCTTTTAAACAAGGGCGATAAAGAATTACAAACTTTGAACTTTAACGAAATCGTAACATCAGAGCAAAGCAGATTAAATATTTTTAGTGGATACCATTAAATGTATTAATGAGGCTATACCATCAATATTATTAATTAATTTAGTTCAAAGATAGATGGATAGATAGATAGCGGTCGGCCTTCAACATCTATTTGTGCCGAAATAAAATTTAACAGTGACTTAAGCATATGAGTGTGCTCATTCAAGCCATTAGTTGTTCTCTGATATTTTATGAAAAATATGAACTTATCTCTTAAAGGGCTGAGGGAATGTTAAACGACAAATGAGATAATAGTTTAGGTGAATTTTGCTTCTGTTTGAAAGACTCAGTCAATTCAAATCTCGACAACGGAGATTACATATAGGAACAGTCCAAAATAAACAAAATTGGCGTCATAAAAATGTTTTTGATTTCGCCATCTTCTTAATGAGTTAGTGCGTTGGAAGCTATCTACATCCCTAGCTGACTTCCAGTGAAAGCTTGGTGGCATTCGGTTCAGTGGAAGCGAAGTTATTGCGTCCAAAGTGTCAGTATGCTTGTGTCCTCGATACAATGTTTGAAATAAGTAGAAGGACAGAATGCTTAAATTTCGGTATACTCTCGTCAGCTAATTTAGCAGTAGGTAAGTTCAGGTTTCCGACATATTTTAGCTTAAAAGTGCAGAGACGCGATTGCTCTGATATCTAATTATTAAAAATTGCTAACAGAATGAATTCTTAAAATTTCAAAAATTTTTAGCTTGCGGCCATAAATCTAAAATTTAGTTTTAAGATAATAAATCTAATGGCAATTGAAAGAGGTTTGTACTATGTGCATGATTTTGTGGAAAAAAAGGTGACAATACTGCATAACCCTGCATTTTTAGGTTAAAATATCGAAGGAACCAGAGCCTTCATAGTCATCGGTTTTAAATTTCAATTCATATGCACTTTTAATATTTTGAGTCGATTTTGACAAAATAAAATTTAGAATAACTTTCTCGATTGCTTTACAAATTTAAATTTAAAATCGAGTTCTTTGGACCCAACGAATAAGTGAGCAACTCGACATGAACACTGAAGGCAAATCAAAGTTCCAACTTAATTAATTAGTTCACAGTTAATGAAAATTCTATTTATTCATATGCTGTGCGAAGAATGTGTGCAGGTATTTGGAAGTATGCATATATGCATGTATGTGTGCTAGTGTTTCTGCCAAACAACACGAACAACAGCAGGTGGTTGTATGCAAATCATAAAGAAAAAGTTTGTGCTAAAGTGAAATAACAAAAAAAGTTACAGCGTAATTAATCAAAATAATTTGAGGAGTTCGCCCACTGAACAAATGTATGCACATACATATGCACTTGTACATATGCATCACATACTTACAAATGAGTTTGTATTTGGGCGAGCGTATGTAGTTATGTATTATATGTAGATAAGTACTTGGGCACATGAGGAAACAAAGTCCTCATCAAAGTATTACTAACAAAATAAAATCAGCATATTTGACTTTCTGAAATGGGGAGGCCAATAATTCGGTCAAAAAAATAATTAAGTATAAAAAATTCAAATAAATTTCGCTAATTCATAAATTGAGAAGATAAACTCATGTTCGGGTAGGTGCTGTAATTCACTTTCGCGTAAATTTTAATGCAATTGCCAGAATGTATTACTTTTACTTCAGTACTGAAAGACCTATTAGCCAGTGTGCTAATTAAGTTAGAGTTATATTGTAAATATCCCCTATAAATAATAATAATAATAATACTTTTACATATTACTTATATCTGGTATAATGAACTTACAGTGAGTCAAAAAAGTATTGGTACACTCGAAAAATCAAAGTTCTCAGTGCTATAACTTTTCTTCTAATGAAAGTATATAAAAATAGAAAACGGTATTTTCTAAATGTATTTATTTATTACGTATCCGAACAAAAAAAAAATTTATATGGACTTAGGTTTACAAGCTCAACCTTGAAAGGTAAAGTAAGGCACAAATTCACATCAAAAAAGTATTGGCACATTCTTTATGTTAGCTTATGCTTTTGGCGTCGTAACGGTAAAGTCCCGTTATTTTCACTCTTGATTTTTACTTATTCGTACGTTTTAGGAATCGCATACGGTCGCAATCACTTTTGAACGCGATTTCAATGGACATAGACCAAAATGGGCCGTGATGCTGAAATTTCCCCAGAACTACGATAATTAATGATAAAACTGTATTTAGAAAAAAAAATCCTATCGCGAAATTGGGAAACTTGTCAATAAATCATGGTCCCGCGTTCGAATCATCGTTATGCATTATTGCAATATTGGCAAAATAGCTCAGCAGATATTGCCTCCCAAAACAAATTAACCGAAGGAGAGGAGTGAGTTGTGGTGTCCACGGGGGCACAAAATCCAACAACTTCGACTGTCAAATTGTGCGAGACCCTGCAACTTGGAACACCACCATATTTAGTGATGAATCAAAATTCAATTTATTTGGGTCAGATGGAGCACAAAAGATTTGTCGAAAGCCAAATAAAGAGCTTCAAGAGAACAACCTGCTCAAAACAGTTAAGGACGGTAGAGGAAATGTGATGGCTTGGAGGTGTTTCGTGGCATCTGGTGTCGGAAAGCTCGTGTTCATAGATGAGACAATCGGTAAGCATGTGCATCGCGACATTCTTAAAAAAAATTTAAGTCCAAGTGTCGAAAAACTGGGCCTTAAGGGGACAACTTGGCAATTTCAACAAGATAATGACCCAAACCATTCGTCTTATCTTGTGCAGGAGTGGTTGATATACCATTGCAAACAGCTTAAACACCCCCCAATCGCCGGACTTAAATCCCACACATGGCATCTTCTGGAACGGGAGATACGATCTCACCACATAACGTCAAAGGATTCTGCAATAGAGACAATAATTGCTGAATGTAATAAAATAACACCTTCCAAAACTTCAAATCTAGTAAATAGTATGAAGAGACGTTTGCAGGCCGTTATTCAGTCTGAAGGAGGACCCACAAAGTATTAGCGCGTTACAGATGCAATGGAGCAAGCTGATTACGCAACCTGGGCCAATACTTTTTTGATTGGAATTTGTGCCTTATTTTACCTTTACGGTAGAGCTTGTAAGCCTAAGTCGAATTTAATTTTTTTCAGATACGTAATATGTAAATAAATGCATTTAGAAAATACCGTTTGCTATTTCTTTATACTTCCCATTAGAAGAAAAGTTATAGCACTGAGAACTTTGATTTTTCGAGTGTGCCAATACTTTTTTTAATCACTGTATATATGTATTAAAAGGTGTGGAAAAGCTACCATTACCCTGGAGTACTAATGCTATTTTATATGTGTAAATTAACATGAGCTTCATAACTACAAAATAGCAGCACTTTCTGCAACGATATGACAGCTTATAACAATATAACATCGGCGAATACTATAAGATTACATGAAATTTGAGAGCGATCGGGATAAAAGAAAAAGTGAGAGGAGCATTGCGCTAGGAAATATATACTGACATTATTGCTCTAGGGTTAATACGGGTAAATACAATCGGTTATATTTTTCGCAGAACGGGTTTTACTTGTTTTCAGTTCTTGTTTTCATTGTAGTCGCAAAGTTGTTTCCATTGTTTTACACTTTTTTCTCTTTTCACTAAAATTTGGTTAATTTAATGGACATACTTGGCAAAGTATAAATTTAAAGAGGAATATCGAAAACAATATAAATATAAAAAATAAATAAATATAAAAATATAAATAATATAAAATAAAATTAATTAAAAAAGTGAAAAAAATAAAAATAAAATGAAACAAATTAAAGTAATATAAAATTGTTAGAAATTATATAAATAAAAAATAAATAAAATAAATATGATAATAAAAATGTAACAAATTTAATTTAGTAATATAAAATGTATAGATAAAATAATATAAAATGAAATACAATAAAATAAATTTAAATAATAAGAATTTAAGTGAAATGAAATTAAGTAAAATAGAATAAAATAAAATAAAATTATATTGTATAAAATAAAACACAGTAAAATAAGATAAAATTAACTAAATGGATTAAAATAAAAGAAAATAATAAAGATTAAAATGAAAAAAAAATACGGTAAAATTAAATTAAAGAGAATAAAATAAAATAAAATAAAACGAAATAAAATAAAATAAAATTAAATATGATAAAATTTAACCAAATAGAATAAAATAAAATAAATTAGAACAAAATAATACAAATTAATGTAAATTACTTCTTTTTTGGGGTGCAATAAATAACATAAAAATGAAAATAATAATAATTAATGAAAAAATTAAGAGCGCGATTTCAGAATCCAACTTTAGTATTTAGTAATGCATGTGGCATGCAACATTGCCAAACCATTTAGTGTAAAGGGAAGTCCATTTAGCAGCAGTCAACCAGCCGGCGAGCCACCTGTGCACATCTGATTGTTCGGATTGTATGACTTGATTCGTGATTTCATTTCAAAATCACAAAATCACAAAATTCTAAATCTGAATGGGAATAATCTACAATAAACAACACAACATGCAGTGGAGTAAAAACAAAATGGTAGGTGGGGCAGTTGTTTTCTACTATTGCACAATGCCAGCAGTTAAAACGTTTACACAACCATTGAAGAAGCAAATAGGCTGATATGGTATGGATTCATTTCAATTGACTTTCACCCCTCGTTTTCGCTAACTGAGCGACATTTGCAAGCATACGAGTATATGTATTCTGTTTCTGTATTATATGGGTGAGTGTGGTGTGGATTTTTAATTCACTTGCAGTTTTTTATAATTACTCGGTACTTTGCTCTGATTTTTATTATGTACGTTGTTTACTGTTGTTTTTGCTGTTGCTGTTTTTATTTTATGTTCATTTAAAGGTTGACTTTTAATTGAACGCTCGTCATATGGCATTGTGGCACATCATCACATTTACAACATAGCCCTGGCATCGAATTGCAGCAGCGATGGCAGGGTCATTAGCAAATTCATTTAATCATTCATTTAATCACAAATTCGATGGTATTTTTTGACTTTCGGCAAGATAAAAAACTAAAAATATATGTATATATGTACATAAGTATGTATGTATATATGTATTTAAAAGCAATGAATTCAGAAAATTTGATAACTTACGTGTTGAAAATATGTCAAAAATAAGTGAAAAAGCGTAGAATTACTCGAAGAACTTATTTATAGATATATGTACATACATACATACCATATATGTCAACAAATAACAGTCACAATACACACATTTGTTTGCAAATATGATGTATTCCACACAGCCCGCGTATTTCAAAATTTGGTGAAAAAAAACTAGTAAAGAAATAAGAAGCTCGAATGAAGCCGAAATTTCTAAACCTGTCATACATATATGTAGAAGAGGGTATGATTATTAGCCGATATTGAAATACTCGTATATAGTAAGTCTACCTCATACCATAACTAATCAAGACCAACTAAAACTATTATTTTAGTGGTCGCTGTTATCTACTCTTGGAGCGAACTGATTATAAACAAATGCAATATGTGCAGTTAGTTAGTAGCTCTTAAATGAAATACATATTCATAAAAGTAGACGGTTCCACGCCCGTCTTCCAATTGTTTTATACCTATATCTATCTTAATAAACTGGTAGAAATGCATGGCTAGGTTAACTGCTTTGGGCATTCTCAAGATTTTCGCACGTATCTACTATAATTCAATATCTACCTTGATTACATTAGGATGATACAACTGACATTTTCTGCTATTGAAAAAAAATTAATCAAAGAAGTTGCATAAAATTTTGTGTAAAAATGGGATGAAGTGCTCATAACACTTGAAATGTTGACAGTGGCATACGGTGAGAGCACTCTGAGTCAAAAAAATATTTATGATACAAGTGGTACAAGCTCTTCAAAGAAGGTCGAGCAGACGTGAATCGCTCTGGACGCGCCAGCACATCAACTACCGATGAAAATGTTGAGAAAGTGAAGAAAATTGTTATGGAGAAGCATCGAAGCACAATTATTTATTTATTTATTAAGCCAATGTATATAATAGATTCTTATAGGCTAAGTGGACATATTTTAAAGCTAATAGGGAATGAAAAAAAGTACAATTAAACTATTTATAATGAATATTCAAAGATTTTAATGGTGATCTTTTGAAAATAAAAATCTATCTCAACAAATTTAGAGACTTTATTAAACTCAATAAAGGTGCTGGTAATAGGAGCTTTCTGAACATAAAGTGATTTTAAAAGAGCAACATAGAAGAACTCCGACCTACGCAGAGCTCTGGCCGGAATATTAAAGAAAATCCTCTCAAGAAGCACCGGACAGTCAACAGCACAACGGATTAAGTCAAAAATGGAAGATAAAGATAGGATTATTCTCCTGCTCTGCAATGATTTTAGGTAGATCAATAAGCATCGCGCTTCATATGTAGGGATAGGATCCAAAAAGCGTGAATTACGCAAAGCGAAATGTAAGAATACTTTTTGGATTCGTTGAATTCAAGCAGCATGGCACGTATAGTACGGAGACCAAACGAAGGATGCAAACTCCAGTTTGGAACGCACAAAAGCTTCAGCGTATAAGAGTCGGAGATATCGGAGCTATGACGCCTAATAAAAGCAAGCAAGATTTGGCAATATTTAAATTTATATGACTAGTAAAAGTAAGCTTTGACTCAAATATTACACCCATCTCTTTAATTTCACTTACACGTGACAGGGGTGCTCCTGATATGTCAATAACAGTGGCACGCTTGGAAAAGGTAACTTGGCAGGACTTATTTATGTTGGGCGATAGACGCTTATTGATACACCAGTTGCTGAAATTATCTTAATCAATTTGCATCAATTCAGAGTCGAAGGAGCTAGTAATCGTCGAATAAATCTTAATTGCGTCTGCATAAAGCAGGAATCTTGCCGACGAAAAGGAAGAGTGAATATCATTGATAAACAGAACAAAAAGAAGCGGGCCAATACTACTACCTTGTGGAACCCCAGAGTAAACAATGGCGATTCTGTAAGTAAGATGAGATCAAACTGAAGAATATTGAGTGGAAGCCGATGCAGGCTAATTTTTTTATTAGTATTATATGGAAAGACCTAAGAGAAATCGGTATAAACGGTGCTAACCTAGTGCCCTGATTGGAAGGCAGCGATACAATCATCCGAAAATACAGCTAAATTAGACATTGTTGAGCGGCCCGAAAAGAAGCCATGCTGCTCCAGACGCACCATATTCTTGACAGCAAAAAGCAATTTGTTCTGGATGATGCATTCAAAAAGCTTTGCAGTGGTGGAAACTTTGAAATAGGCCTGTAGTTACTAATATCGTTTTTATCCAGACATCCAAAAAGTACCCGAAGCTAGTGATTTGTTCAAGATTAACAACAAAGGGAATAGTAAAGAATCACACTGTTTGAATAACACCGCAGACAGACCATCAACATCAGTGTTTTAAGAAGATTTAAGTCGAGAAGTTAGAGAAGTTGCCGATGATGTTGGTATATCGGTTGACTCATGCCACGCAATCTTTTCGGAAATTTTGGGCACGAAGCGCTCCAAAATTGATGAATTTTCACCAAATACAATGTCGTATGAGCATCGCTCAAGAATTGTTGAATGACGTCAGCGACGATTCAGATTTGCTTAAAAGGGTTGTAAGGGTGACGAATCATGACATCGACACCAAAACCCAATTCTCCCAACGGAAGAGTCCAGGAGAGCCAATACCAAGAAAAGTACACCAAGCTCGATCAAATGTCAAGGTTTTGCTCACTGTTTTCTTTGATTACCATGGTCGTACGGTAAATAGGGAATATAACCTTGAAGTTATGCGCTGTTTGCGTGAAGCAATACGAAAAAAAACGCCCGGAATTGTGTAAAAAAATGCATGGCTTTTGCATCATTAAAATGCTCATCATCTCATCTTTGCTTGTGAGAGATTATTTGGGCAAAAACCACACCGTTATCATGCCTCAGCCACCGTATTCACTAGATTTGGCCCCCTGCGATTGAACAGACTCATGCAAGGACGGCGTTTTGCGACGATTGAGGAGATAGACCGAATTGCTGAGAGAGCTCAAGGACATACCAAAATGTGCAAATCAGAACTGCTTCGAGGATTGAAAAAAACGCTGGCACAAGTTTATTATATCTGAGGGGAACTACTTCGAAGGAGATAAAATACAAATTAATGAATAAATAAATATTTTTTGAGAAAAATGAAAACTCACCTAATTTTTTTAATACACCTCGTATTTTGACACTTGTGAACTAGACAGATAGACAGTATACCAACAGATGAGCAATAGAGCGCGTAAAGGTCGAAATAAAAATTTCCGTCACTTAAAATTAGAGCGCAATAGAGAGCGTAAAGGTCGAAATAAAGATTTCCGTCACTCAAAATCAATTTTTTATTTAGTAAGAAATTTATTCAAGCAAAAAATTGGACGATTAATTTTGCGCCACCTTGTACGAACCAAGCTACAGTACTCTGATGCATTAGTGCGCATAGCTTTAAAAATGTAAGCAAAAAAAAAGGTTATATGTAATCCAAGGCCCAGTTCGCATACATAGGTATATACTATATGTATTTGCGAATAATTTTGTGAGCATGCCAAAGTCAAATTTGCATAATTTGCTCGTTTACCCTAGAAAGATAAACATATCCCAACATAGTAAAAGATAACCAGGTGCCTCAACAGCGCACCTCTCATTATCAAAACGGCGCTTTAGTGCTACTTGAGCAGTGCCAGACCGGCACTTCAACCATTTCACCTACCTAGCTATTTTACCCTATTATTAAATACTTATGCAAATAATCTAGAAATCCCATGGATATGGATAGTTTTAAAAGTAAAATGTAATTTGTGTTTTCAAAATAAATCACTAAAACTCTTATGAGAAATGGGGCACAGAGAGGAAGCTGAAAATTTGAATTTAAGCACCTTCATAATTCAGTACATAATGCAACGCTTTGCCCCTGAATATAGAGTGGTTGATAAAAGTTGCGAGGTCCCAAATGAAATTTTTACCGAGGTGGGCAAAAGGTGGATATTGACGAAAATCCAGAAAGTATCAACCATAAGTGCACCAGCGTTAATAAAAGAAGTTCAGCTGATACTCGGAAAATCTTGTAGTCCGGAAACTATAAGAAGAATTCTCCGCAATGCCGATTTTCATCGAAGAACAGCTCGAAAGAAACCATTTATTGGTGTGCGTAATATAAATTTCATAGTGCAGTTTGCTAAAAGTCATATTCATATTTATGAAACTTTTTAGAATGACGCTATTTTTCTGACGAAAACAAATTTCGGAGCTCACCCGAAAAACTTGCAAGAAACTGGAAAACATGGTAAAGGTTGTATACCAGCAGCAGTAGTCGGAAATTTAATTCTCATACAGGAAACTTTGGATAAAGCTTTTTATTTTAATTTATTGTAAAGTGCTGAAAAGTGAGTAATCATTCAGCCCGATTACCTGTCCATTCGGACGATTCCCACAAACAAATTGAATATCGAAATTGTATATCTCCATTGCCTAAATTTATAACTTTCTGTAGCGTTCAAACAGATGGGCGTCTTAAAGTATTTCTAGATAAATATAATATATTATATTACGAGTACAGGAGAAAAACGACCGTACAATCTGTCTTAAACTCTTTCCATTTAGTCTAAAGACTGTCCGAGGATTTTAAAATTAATCTTGCATATTTTGCACATTTGCTAAAAGAATATAAATTTTCATCTTTAATTAAAATAAAATGTATGCAGATTAATGAAGTGATATGAAGTTTAAAATTAGAAAAAGGATGTAAAATAAAAATAAAATATTCTAAAAAAATAAAAAAGGCAATATTGCACCATTTTAAAGGGTATGCCATCGCCAGGTCTCTTTTCAAAATTGCTGTACAAAATGTGATACAATATTTTAAGATGTCTGCGCTGGAAAGAAAGGGAAGGACTTAGCTTCACTTGGTTTGTCCAACTTTCACCGGTTAGCACGAGAAAGAAACGACTTACGCGCTTTGTTAAACTCGGCCAAAATCGCTTAAACGGTTATCGCACCAAGAAGAAGAATATTTTAATAAATTTTATTAAAAAAAGGGTAATCTTTCTGATGGATTTTGGAATAAAACTTCATTCAAATAGCTGCTTCGGTTGCCCCTAAAACCAACGGTCCCCCTATTCGTTCTACCCAATTTCGCAGCACATTTTCGATGGCTTTTGACCTCGTGTTGTGGGCCTTCAAAACATCTATATTTAATGGTTTTGGGGGAAAATACTTAACGGAACTACATCGCAGCTCCCTGGAAGCCGACTGAATTCACTCAATTGGGTGAATATACGAATATCTAAGTGAGTAAAGTTCAATGTTTTCATAGGAAGTGTGATCTGATATGAGTTTCTCATGAAGTGAAGTTCCCAACTTCCATTTCAATCCACAAGAAGTTAGTAACCGAGAGCGCGTTGCTTGCAGAAAAATTCGAAAAATGTGAGCTCCAAATGCGATCATTCCAAAATCCACAACAAACAATTAGACTATGTTCAAACAGACTAAGGCAATTAAGCATTAAATTGCTTCAATCGGTTTGGTGTTCACACACATACTTACAATTTAGCCTACATAATTAGTAGTTGTGTTCGATAACAAAATTAGCTATCACCAACTATGAATCCAAATAAAAGGCGTAAGCGAAAATTCTCTCCCATAGGGCAGAAAGAAGAAGAGATGATATCAGCAGAAAAAGCAAAAAAGTGAGTTTGCCATCACTGCAAAAACCGATAGAAGAAGAGATATTAAGATTGTTATACAATTTTTGTGTTCAAAAGAGTTATCATATTTATACTTCATTTAATCATGATTTTTAGTGTTAAATTTTCCATTTTATCGTTTCTGGCTATGAACTGCAAAATTCAAGCCGACGCTAGGGCAGCAGTGCATAAAGTACCAGATTCCACAAAAAATATATTTGTTTGCTTACAAAAAGTTTAGTTATATGCTTTCAGATCATATGTTTTCGTGATGAATAATATTTGCTGGTTAAACTTTCTTCGGCACAGAATTAACGTTTCTCTTGCAGCGATCTACCACTTTGTTTTCTCAATTTTTGAGATACTTGGCGATATCGATCGTCCACTTACAAAAATTATGAATAACTGCAACAAATTTTTGTATTATCGGACGCAATTATTATATGACAAATATAATTCAAGGCGAATCTATTAAAGGTGGTGTTGATAAATCAGCTGAGCTGTTTTTTTTTCCCCGTGTCCATGTGGCTGCCAGCTCAGAATGAAACAAGGTGAATTCATTATTTGTTTTCTAGTTTCTCAATAGTTTGCTTTGACAATCAGAACATTGCTGTTGGTCTAGTGTCACCACGTTTAATGGAAGCGCCTTGGAATAACTATTACACATTTTTGTATTATCGAACGCGATTATTATATGACAGCTGAAAGTATTTTGGTATTGTTTATGAAAAATTCGGTGAAAGGAATATGCAGAAAAACTTTACTTTAGAAAGAATTTGTTAGTTTACAAAAAATATACCTATTGAACTTTCCCAGTCAATACAATCAGAAAAAAAGCAAAGGATAACATACTACATACTTGTACATATATACATATTATAT
>JAYXIM010033134.1:0-14507 GCA_037575425.1 Anastrepha fraterculus
AGAAGCGTATTTTGAATAAAAATAAAAATAGTGAAACTTGAGAGAGTCTAAATGTGTACATTTTTTATTTTAAAACAACATCTAGCGGCTTCTTTTGAAAGACCCTTTACTATATTTGTTCTGGCGAAAAATAAACAAAATTTGTTCTTATTAGCTGTATATATTCTCTTTCTCTTTGATATCCCTATAAATATTGTCTAGTACCAGTCTAAGTACTGAAAACATTTTATTGAAAATTCAGTCTTTTCAAAGTTTAAAGTCCGTCAAAAATTAAATTGATAAGAAAATGAAAAACTGAATATGCAGCATTACGCACTATATAAAATGTATAGTTTCACGTGAAAATGAAGTGTTTACTAGCTAACTTTTACTGTCGCACGGTGTAATCAGTGGCGTTTTCAAGGGGATGGCCTTTCGTTTAAAAAAAAAAAAAATAAGAAAAAAATTAGCAGCTAGGCGGTGCAGGACTTTCAGAATAACTTTCTTTGGAGGCTGATCAGCAGTGGATTCACAAGTAGACATCACGTGCATGATTAATATACTAATGAAAGCGATGTTCGCTGTACTGATGAATATAGCCACGAAACCCATTTGAGGGAATATAGAAGATTTTGCGTATCAGTGAATCGGTATCAGTGAATTTTACAGAATCAGCTATTGGGCTGACTTAATTTTTCATGTAAAACGTTTCAAATTGACTGTTTACTCTACAATTACTTTCTAAGCCTTAACGCCTGTTCTATTATTTTTGCTTTTTATCCACTTACTCTTCTAAACTAGAAACTTTTTGATTTTTAAATTTTTTCAAATTTCAAATTTTTAGTGAGGTGTAACACCAAATTAGTTATACTCGAGTATTTTTGATTAGTTTACTCGAGTACTTGAGTTTATATGAAAGAAAAAGCAGATTAGTCCAAAAGCGACCGAGCTAATTTTACAAATATGCATGAGCTGTCTAACACCACTGACGACGTCAGGAGCAGATAATTTAGCAGGCAAGGAAGTGTAGTATTCAAGTCCATGATTATTCAGACAATTCAACTCCAAGATTTTATTTATACATATTATACTTAATGCGAATATTTACAATACTACCAAAAGACATATGCGAAATCTAATCTCATGAATAAGACGCAACGTTAAGCCGCATTGATGCCTTCAAGGAATTAAGACTCACTGCAGGTGTTATTGGAGAGCTCTTAATGCTTTGTCTCATGCCGATCGCATAAATCTTATAGACCACTTTAAATATTTTTTAGCATGATTTCTTATTTTTACAGCATGGTGGACTACCTCGTTAAAATGTCTATGATATTCAGTAGAAGATATCAAATTAAGAACTGAATCTAAGGCTATGCTTGATTGTCAGATAAAAAATTTATTTTTTATTTATTTAAAAGAGTAACAGCCATTAATAACTATTACGAAATAAGCACTGGCTGCCAAGGCCTTCGGCTTATGGCATCTTAAACTAGAGAGCTAATATAGATAAGTAACTATACAAGAAGGTGAGAGAGGGTAGTTGAGGAAGTGTTAGAAGAATAGTGGATAGTGTGAGTTTGAGTGGAGTATAACTTTACATCAGATAAAAAAAAAAAAAAACATTTTTTCTCTTAGACTTTTAATATAGGATTTGTGTGGTTGTCTGGCAGGTCAGCATTTGCATTTCATTTATACAACAGCATCCATGAAGCCCAAAACATATTCGTTCCCACGACAGTCGGTTCTACGTAATCGGAACGACCCGGATTTATATCCGGCCAAGGACTGTCACTTTAGCAGCATTCTCCAAACATTTAAGGGGTATTTCTGCTGTTACAATACACTCGCACACCCACCCAAAAAATATTATTATTATATACTCATTTCCTGGTAGTCCAGCTGATCTATTTTTTTCTTAAAGTGAGTGAATGGCCAACAAAATTAGACCTCAATTAAAATTGTTTTTTTTTTTAATATTTAAACGTCACACAAATGATTTGAAAATTACCATTGAATTTCGATGAGAAAGTGATTGGGTATTAAATATTTGCAGATCGCCACTATTTAATATCTTTTTTTAATTTGCTGCACAAATGCCCCAAAAATAATACCCTATGCTTTACTTGAAAAAAAATCATTATTTTTATGAAACGATTCTGGGAAAAACTACAACTTTCTAGATAGGAGAAATTAAAAAAAAAATTATTGAATATTAAACAATCATTTGAGTAATTTAAAAAAATATTATGTAATAATTTTTCCCTTCTTTTGTTATCAAACAACAAACTTAAAGCAAAAAACGAAATGAATAGTTGTTAAAATTTTGTATTTTTTGGCGTTTTCAGGGTTATTATAAAATATTGGTGAAATTATTTTCTTTAAATAAAGTATACAGCAGAGTATAATTTTCTTGACATTTGAGGAACGAAATTATAAGAAAAGAAGAAATAATGCGACCTCTAAGCATTTTATACCAAATTTACCACGTTGGAAACGCGGGTAAATAATAAATGAAAAATAAAATAAAATCATTTGGAGGATACTAACTACCTATTCAGACGCCCCCTTGAACCAACTCACCTAACACTGCTCCCCCTTCGGACACAACCCGTCGAAACCGATATTTTCTGGGGCTAGCGTTAGATGAGATAGACAATAACGACCGGTGACTAAATCGCTGACCTAGTGAACTGCTACAAAAACAACAACAACAACCGATGATCACATCGCACTGGTAGGACTTGATGAACTGGTACAACAACAACAAATAAATAAAAACAAAGTAAAAAAATAGCTGTCCTATTTAGTTTTTGTTTTTTTGTTTTGCCATAGAAAAAATTTAGGAAATAAAATTTGTATTTTAGTTGTTGCTAACACCCGTCGCAAAAATCTGGATCAGCCACTGGTTTGTATAAAAACACAAATACATGTATTAAACACAAATAGCTTAGACATTCTATTCACTAATAAACGTATTGTATTTTTGAGCCGAATAAAACATGTTTCACTCACTACATCCGGCGGCCAAAATGAGCTACTAATAATAACAAACGCTTTTTATGTACTACAGATATTTATTTTGTGACTTTAATTAATTTGGTTGTTTATTTAACTTTCAGTTGCTGAAAAATGCTACAGGGCATAAAAGTATAATATAATATAAATTTTGTGAAAATTGATTAGAATTGAATGATGCTGCTACTAAGCAAAGTTTCAATCCAACCCAGGTAGCCTTTGCAACGAGTGAATTTAAGTGCTCTGTTGAAATTGATTTCAATTAATTATTTTGTCTTTATCTACCGAATGGTCAAATAAACGATGAGAAGTATTACAAAAAAACCCTAAAAAATTGACTCATGTATCAAAGCAACATCCGGCTGTAATGAGCGAAAACGACGTTGCTGGCTATCCAGTTGTACTACGTTCCCACGACAGTCGGTTCTACGTAATCGGAACGACCCGGATTTATATCCGGTCAAGGAATGTAACTTCAGCAGCATTGCTGGTATATGTATGGGGAATGTTTATGGCGCTATAACAACAGCTACATCTCTTAATTAATTCTGCTTGCAATAGGAGCATCCCATGAGTGAAATAGGAAGAAAATTGTAGGGTAATACACCGCAATGTTGAAAGAAATATATCTTTGCCAGTTCAATAACGTTCTAAAATCTACTCCATCTGTTCATCCAGAAGTTCGCCTGTAGGCAGAAATTTGCCTTAGAGCTAGAGGTTTAGCGAGCAGAAAGCAGTGAAAATGTGTGCTGGGTTCATGAGTAGTTCGAAAATATTTTTTTTAAATTACGTGAGAACTTTCGTTTAGGTTTGGGATCGCCACAGAGTCTTTAGAATGAATAATCTATCGATATGCAACTAAAATAAAGGTTGCTTTAACCAAATGAAAGGAAATTATATTTTTTGATGACAGTCATCCCTCCACAGGCAATTACATTGCTTTGCATGGTTTTCTGCAATGAAAAAGGTTCGGAGGTTCTGTTGCCGTTCGGAAAGTCACTCAATTTGTGAAACAACAAGAATTGGAGTAGAAGCTCGGCCAAACAGCCAACAAAGAATATATCTACATACATATATTACTCCAAGCCAAGATATGCTGTATATCGTAGGATATGCTGATGATATTGCGCTGGTAGCTGTAGACAAGCGTTAGATCAGCTGGAAGTAAAATGTAACGATGCAGCAGCGAGAGTACAGCGATGGCTCGATAATGCAGGATTGGAGCTGGCAGCCCAGAAAACTGAGGACGTGCTTATAAGCGCGCGGAAGGAACAAACAATTATGAGAATCACGGTGAGCTGACAAGAAATATTCTCACAGGAGTCATGCTCGTCATGAGACTAAAGTTCAAGCATAATCTGACAGCAGTTAATTGTAAAGCAGCGGCTGTCAATGGCGCACTAGCGAGAATTCTGCCTAACATAGGTGGCCCGCAAGGAGAGAGGAGACGACTCATATCGAATGTGACGGACTCTATCGTATTATATGCGGCGCTGATATGGGCTGAGGCTAAACATAGGCATATGCGCGAAGTAGTTCGCACCCGCAGACGCAGCGCACTATGTACTGCATGCGCTTATAGAACGGTATCAGACGACGCAATATGCGTTATTGCTAGAAAGATACCAGTGGATATTCATGCCATAGAGCTGCATCGCCTCTATGGAGTAAAAGGCGTGAAACCGACGATATCAGAAAAGGCGGTAGAAAGAACGCGATCGATGGCCGAATGGCAAAAAAGATGGGTTGAGTCAACCAAAGGCCGGTAGACTTACAAACTCATACCGAACCTTGAAGGGTGGATGAATAGGAAGCATGGCGATATTGACTACTACTAACTCAGATACTCACCGGACACGGCTGCTTCCTTGAATATCTACACCGTTTCCAGCCGGCCGGCAACCCTTTTTGCCCGAGTTGCTCGAATACAGTCGAGAGCGCAGAACATGTGGTCTTTCACTGCAAACGTTTCAGCAGTGAGCAATGCTGGTGAAGGCATTCGTACACCCGCCATCCCACGCAAGATTTTTCCAGGATATGTGCTCGACCATCACTAAATGGGACGCCGCAAAAACGTTCGCGGCTAAAGTCGTGACGAGGCTCAACCGCATTGACTGGAAAAGGAAGGCCCAGAAACGACAGCAGCACTTTCTTCTGCAGCAACAATAGCGGCAGCAGCAGTAGAAGCAGAAAGATAGACTAAGTATTTAATACTATTAAGATATTAAATTAATTAGGTAGCAAGACCAGCTAGATTATTTATTATGCAATGTACGTAGTCCAGCTAAGTCATAATTCGACAGTTCTTAGGAGAAAAGGAAGAAAAAAAAATACGATACAACATTATAAATATAAAGCCTACTCGTTGATTACAAAGTTTTTGGTACCTTTGCTAGCAGGTGGACAGTGGAGATGAACTGTTTTAGACAAACCGACAACAGACACAGACGCTTGAGCCAAACACTCACAACAGTACCGAACTGAAGACAAGACAATAGTTTGTGAGTATCGGACTATTGCATTTTCTCCGATGTTTCATTCCCCCCACAACCGCTCTCGAAGCCAGTGGGAGGAGTGAATACTATCGATGGCGTAAAATCTCCATACGCCCACAGGAGCGGAACCTGGATGCATGAACCTGTTGTGTCAGTAGACATACACGCAGCTCCACCTTGAAGAAATGCTAACGCGGTTCCAGGGTGGAAATCAGCCGAGGAGGAGGTATGTTATAGTGTAAGTGGGAGCATGCCCCACATACCATTGGTGTGACGGCACCTTTGATGATGTTTCAGACATTTTGATTTACACCTCCTGACTCAAAAAAAAAAAGAAATGCTGTATATGGGATAAGTGAAGACGACTATTGATTTAAATTCTTCTCCCCATTCATCTTTCGCTATATATGGGCTGCTTTTTTAGCTGCAATGAGAACTGTGGTTTGACAGTTGAGAAGGACTAACTATAACATTTCTGTTCAGTAATGTTTCGGCAAGCCATCATGAAGCACCCTTTATTTGTGTAGACACACTTTTCTACACTTAATCAGCAGATGTTCCACATTCTTTAGACTCAGGTTATAAACACTGGAGAAGTGAATTCAAAAAGTGTAAAAGTGTAAAGCTCGACGTTATATATCACCACTTAAATTAATTTAGGCTTCGATTGCAGTTTTTTCACAAAGCTTTCATACATACATAAAATTCTATTTGAGTTACTTATTGCTCAAGCTGAATAGGTCAAGTTTTAGTTTATATTGCTTCTCGGTTTCGTATGCATAATATTGAGATGATCATACCCAAGGTGATTTCGCTGCAAAATAAGAGGATCGGGACTCCATTGACCTACTGTTCTATTGTAATCATTGACAAAGGAATATATGATGGTGGAATCGTGGATGAATGCAAAAAACTGCATTAGACGACCGACCACTCTCTTTTCCGCTCCCTGCCTAACCATATGAAGGGCGTTACCTTCGATAACAACAGAGGTCGTTAAAAACTGGCTGAACAACTTCTGTGACACCAGAACGTGCGATTTTTGGCGGAACGGCATCAGAAAATTGGTCAAAAGGTGGGAAAAGGTCGTAAACAGCAACGGCGAATATATGCAAGGTGAAGGCCAAAATAAACAAGACCGAGTTAAAGTAGAAACGACAGGAGCTTTGTTTTAATAATTTCGAGTTTATTTATTCCAAATAGTCCCCTTTAGCCTCGATACACTGTTTTGCGCGATTTAAAAGCTTTTCGAAAGAGTGTTTCAAGTCATTGACCGGAATCTGAAATGTCTATCAGGATGTCGGTACAAGCCTTTTAGATGACCTCTACGTTTTCCTTTCATGGTCAAATGCAATTTCCCGAATAGGTAAAAGTCACTGGGAGCCACATCAGGTGAATACAGTGAGTGATTGTTGGTTAAAATGCGATTTCTAGTCAAAAAATCAGTCACAAGAGTGGATCGATGAGATGGTTCATTATCAGGCAATAAGCGCCATCTTCCTCCTTCGCTGTATTTAAGGCGAATTTGGCGAATGAGTTACAAACGCTGCGAAACGCCAAGATAGAAATTGGCCCATTGGCACGAACTCCTTGTGGACAATTCTCTTGGAATGGTGAAAACAAATGAGCATCGACTTTATTTTTTTTTTTGTGGTGGCTCGTTTGGGGCTCTCCATTCGGCACTTTGACGCTTAGTTTCAGGTTCATGTTGGAAGCACCACATTTCATCACCAGTTACAATGTTGTAAAGGAAGTTCTTCTCTTTTCTCGCCTCTTTAATGAGATCTTTTGAATGTTGAATTCTGAGTAATTTTTGGTCCTCAGTTAACTTGTGCAGAATGAAACCTGCACAGACCTTTCGTGAGCCCAAATGATCAGTTAAGATGCAATAAATCGATGTTTTGGAGCTATTTAACTCCGATTTCATCGATGATTTCGGTTTAGTTTTCAGTGATTACTGATTTTAGGCTCGTATGTTCATTGCCATTTATGTCCTCACAACCATTTCTGAAACTCTAATACGAGATAGGCAATCATCGCCATAAACTTTTTTCATCAATTTGAATGTCTCGGTAAACGTTTTACCAATTTTAAAACAAAATCTGATATTAGCTCTTTTTGTACCGATGACACAAACACACTGACACTTTAGACGCAATAACTTCACTTCCACTAAACCGAACGTCATCAAGTTTTCACTGGAAGCCAGCTATAGATGTAACTTCCAACGCACTAACCCATTAAAACATTTTTATGACGCTAGTCTTGTTAATTTTGGACTGCACCTTGTAATTGATGAATTTATTGATAAAATTATTATTTTTTTGTTTAACCCTTCTGCTATGTTTGGGCCAATTTGACCCAATTTTCAGTAAAACTCATTGAAATTCGCCTATTAGTCTAGTCGTATTGTATTGATTCTTCTTCTATTTGTTAACTGCAGTAAAAGGAATAGATAAATATGAAAATTAATATAACATCTGTTTTTTATGTTGCTGGAGGATGCCAAATGTAATTTCATTACACTTATTACGTTGTTGGGTCAATTTGACCCACCTAGTATTTTGAAACATTTTGCCGTTTATTATTACATCACTCGATCAAAAACGCAGGCAAAGAAAGCTAGTTATCGGAGATCGAGTATATTTTGCATAGCTCTATGTTTATATGTATATTCTCGATAAATTTATAGCCTTTTCGAAAAAGGGGAACTCCCGTTTTATGCACCTGTGCAAAGAGTAAGTGTCGATTGTTTGCTTAGTTAGTAATTTATTATCGCGCAGTAGCATTGCAGTTTTTTGGAGACAATTGGAAAATTATAGACCTTATAGAATTGGAAGCATACATAGGATTGCAAATCTTAGCAGGAGTATACAAATCGCACAATGAAATTCTAATTCATTTGTGGGATGAAAATAATGGCAGACCAATTTTTCGGGCCAAAATGAGCTTGGAAAGATTTATGAACAAGTCACGATGCCTTCGTTTTGACTCCGCTGCAGACAGGGATGAGAGAAGACAGCGTAATAAATTAGCACCAATAAGAACATTTGGGATCAATGGAATCGGCAGCTCAGGTCATATTATCACTTACATGAAAATGTGACAATAGATGAGCAGTTAGTACCTTTTCGTGGTCGTTGCATCTTCAGGCAATACATTCCATCGAAGCCCGCAAAATACGGCTTAAAAATATGGGCTCTATGTGATGCAAAAGGCAAGAAATACGCAACCGGAAAGCAACCAAGGTAATGCATTTATAAATTGGCTTTTTGTATGTCTGAAACCTATGTACAGTATAAATAAACCGTCTCTATACAAATATTTTTAGGTGAACGTGTTGTTCTATCCCTATCAGAACCCCTTCCCAGAGGTCACACTATTACTTGCGATAACTTTTTTACGACGTACAATCTCGCCGTTCAGCTACTTCGCAGGAACATTACTTTAGTCGGTACAGTGAGGAAAAATAAGCTTTTTTTGCCACGAGAAATCGTCGACATGAAGAAAAAGAACGTTTTAGATAGCCAATTTTTATTTTCGGATAATGTAACTATTGTATCGTACATCACAAAAAAATATAAATTTGTTGTAGCATTGAGCTCCCTTCACCATTCTCCATTTGTTGATGAGGGTGACAGAAAAAAACCTGAAATAATACTTCACTATAATGAAACAAAAGCTGGTGTGGATGCGCTTGATCAGCTGGTTGCTAACTATACATGTAAACGTCAGACCAAACGTTGGTCAGTTCCCTCTTTTCGAATATGTTAGATATTTCGGCATATAACGCATACGTAATATGGACAGAGATAAGTCCCTCATGGAACTCCAACAAGCTTTATAAGCGAAGACTTTTTCTTGAAGAGCTGGGAAAGCAAATGGTCGAACCAAATATTGTCCGCAGAGAGAGACTGCCGCGAGGAATCGCTGCTAAGAATATAGTAAAAAATATTCAAGAAAACTCCAAATCTGCAGAAGAAGCGTCTACTTCTAATATTTCTGCCAGAAATGAATCCACCAAAAAACGACAGCGATGTTTCTTCTGTCATCATACAAAAAATTCAAACAAATATTCAGCTGTTTGCAGTACGTGCCAAAAATTTGTTTGCAAGGAACATAGCAGCTTAGTTTGTGAAAATTGCCGTTAAAACATACATACATATCTCAACTATTTTCTACAATTAACATACACTTAACTTGATTCAAATAAAAAAAAATATGAATGCTGTCAATAAAATAGTGTTATTAGTGGAGTTTTTATAAGTGGGTCAAATTGACCCAAAACACTATATGTGTAATTTTTTCCTAACATAGCAGAAGGGTTAAATAAAAGTCTTTAAAAAGAACCTCAGAGCATTGAAAAAGTTCACATATGTCGTTAATAAAAATTAAAAAGAACAAAGGTCCCAAAAGCTGTCCTGAGAGACACCGGAAGAGGCAATAAAAGGATGAGCAGATATATTATCGACAACAACTACACATTCAGGATTGAGAAGGTACAACTTTATATATTTAAGAAAAATAAAGTCACTCCTAAGTTATTAGTTTTGCGACTACGGTTGAGTGACAGACTTTATCGAAAGCCTTGAAAAAATCAGTATAAAAAGGATCAACCTGAAGGCTATTATCGAAATCCAACGTACAATGCAACGGAGGTACATTCTTTTTCAATTAGATTTTATGAATCTTAATTTTTTCCTAACTATCCTCATATATATATATGAGTGGCGCGTACACCCTTTTTGGGTCTTTGGCCGAGCTCCTCCTCATATTTGTGGTGTGCATCTTGACGTTGTTCGACAAATGGAGGGACCTACAGTTTCAAGTCAACTCCGAACGGCAGATATTTTCACGAGGAGCTTTTTTTCATGGCTATCCTTAACTACGATAAATATATTATACAAGTTGCAAAAGCGGATGACATTCATTCAATTCAATTATGCTTAAAGTATCAATTTTAGATGCATACTCGCACATCTACAGTTACATTAGTTAGTTAGTCTCATTACGTGGTGAATCCGATTGAGTATTGAAAGTTCATTTAAATTCATTACATACACATACATACGCACAAACATATATTCAATTAAGCATAGGCATCCGCTTTGCAATGCATTTATATAATAATACCAATGCGTGTGTGTGTGTGCATGTAGGTATGCTTGCATGTAGGTGTGTATGTGTGCAGGCATGAGGCCGCTTAAATGCATTTTCCGCTAATGAATATTTTAAATGGCTAAAATAAAGCGCAATGCCATAAAAAATATCAAGCTTTTTTGTACCATTTTACAGCAAGCGCATTACATGCCAGCTTAACCGCAAAGTACGTAATACTTTCATTGAATATTCGCAATATAATAAAGAACAGACGCTCAATGACTGCTGGCTGCATTTGTTGCACTTACAGAGCAGCAGCTTACCACCTCACTGATAGTCAACATATTGACCAAAAAATTAAAATTTAACAGCGCATACACTCACTACATAAATACTTATACACATACACACATACATGCGTAGTACTCGTATTCACACGCATAGGGACGTGCTTGCCACCAATATAATTTACATTGAAAATGAGAAACCACTAGCACCAAAAATATTCAATTACAATCTCTGTAATAAAATTATAGTAATATAAAATTAACAAAATACGAAAAATAACAACAAACACAAGTACGTGCCACAGCTACAACAAAGGATAATTACATGTATGTAAGCGTGTGTGTATGTGTTTCTTTTTTTCATACTTTCCACATGCGCTCTTAGCTGGCGTTTTCCACAGCGCTTCGGCTGAAGTTGGGCAAAAGTCTTGATTGCTGTTGGTTGGCATTTAAAAAGCGTTATGAGAAATTAATGAGCAAACGAAATGCTTTTTAAAATAACGTAAATAAATAAAGTCGTGCATGGAAACACTTAACGCGCCGCCATTGTGGTATTGTAGGCAATACAATGGAACACCTCCAACTGCAGCTGCTTTTAAGAATCAACGAAAACACAAAAAAAAAAAAAAAAACGCTGTGGTGTTGGTTTCAAAAGCAAAAGGCGAAAGTGGTCTGCGCTAAAGTGCAACATGCATATGCATGTGTGCATGTGGGTTAAGCGTTGGCAGCACATGAGATTATCAGTTGCGTGTTTTATGATATGCGCCGCACTTGCTCGAGAGAAACTACACTCAGGCACACATACATATGCGATTTTTAATAACGTCAGAGTGTTGGTACAAACACTTGCTGGAAATACGTGATAATGTGGAGTTATCCATTCGATGTATAAAAACAAATAAAAATACGCGTTTGAGTTCGCAATTTCATATAAATGGAGACTCACCGAGATGATTTAACTACAGAGTTGTAAATTTATGCAGCTGCAATGGCCGATGCATCAATAGTGAAGTTGGCACTTAGTTTGACTGATTAATGTCGTAGTGAATTAAAAAAAGAATTAAAAAAAAATACTTGTAGGCAACAATTAATATGATAACTGAGCCTGCACGGTTTTCTATGGCTGGCGGAAGCCCCTACCAATTCATAGTGGTATTATAAAGGAAGAAACAGATCTTTTGTGAAATACCTTTCAGATACGAGTTGGTCGAGCATGTTAAAAAAAATCATACTAAAGCAAAGTTTTTCATTACAAGGCTCAGTTGCTATCGCTCAGTGCAATGCTGCCATATAAAATGTGGCCGAAGTAAAGAGTTTTCCAACTAGAGAATGGGAATGGGATAAATGAATTTGCGTGACGGTTATAAAGGAAAAATAATCCGATTTCACTTGAAATTTATCTGCTTATAGCCTAGTTTTGGACCATAATCAAGACGTGCGCCACAAATAGGGGGAGAACTTCGGCCCAAATGGGTGTAAGTGCCAATTACACTGCCCTGCATCGGTTTTGCGAATAAGATGGGACCTAGTGATCCCGAAGGGAATTTTCGCGCTAAGCTCGAATCCGAGTTCAAAAATTTTCCATCACGTCAGGTTTTCGAGAAAAAGGGGGTTGAAACCCCTAAAAATAGCGTATTTGGACATTTTTCAAAAATTGTGGAGCAGAACCCTGACTTGCTACGATCTTCGTTATTGTCAGTAATTGAAGGTTGAACTTTGCTCTTTGAAATAAGCCCAAACCCAAATTGTTCGCATGCACCCTTAGAGTAGGGGGTGTACTTATGTCTACGGGGGTAGAGAAAAAAATGAACATAGGAACTTATCTACACCCAAGATAAGATATAATGAAAAGTGCAGTGTTCCTAAGGTATTTAGTGTCGCAGTGGAAGTGAAGTTATTGCATCTAAAGTGTCAGGATGTTTGTGTGTGTCTTCGGTACAAAAACGAGTTTCGAAGAAAGAGCTAATATCAAGTTTGCGAGAACTTCCTTTACAACATTGTAACTGGTGATGAGGGGGTGCTTCCAGCATGAGCCTGAAACTAAGCGTCAAAGTACCGTATGGAAGGCCTCACACGAGCTTCCATCCAAAAACTCGCTTTCGGATAAATCAAAAAGCAAGTCGATGGTAATTTGTTTTTACCACAAGGAGTTCGTGCCAACAGGACAAACCGTCAATGCAATTTTCTATATTGGCGTTTTGAAGCGTTTGTTGTATTGCATTCGTCGAATTCGCCCTGAATACCGTGAAGGAGGAAGCTGGCGCTTATTGCATGACATTGCACCATCTCATCGATCCACTCCTGTGACTGATTTTTTGACTAGAAATCGCATGTTAACCTTCAATTACTCACCGTTTTTGCCTGCTATGGCACTCAGTGATTTTTACCTATTCTGAAAATTGTATTTGGCTATGAAAGAAAAACGTTTTGTGTACATAGAGGCCATCCAAAACACTTGTACCGCCATCTTAAAGGACATTCCAGTCAATGACCTGAAAAACTCTTTCGAAAAGCTTTTAGATCGCGCAAAACAGTATATCGAGGATAGAGGGGACTATTTTGAATGAATAAACTCGAAGTTATCAGAACAAAGTTCCTGTCGTTTCTATTTTAATTCAGTCTTGTTCATTTTGGACTTCAACCCTGTATATATTTATATTATATATCATACTTTTACTTCCAAAAGCGGAAATACGAGATATGTTAATGATTACTTTTACTGGTTACTGTCTTATGAATGGAAATTTTAATTATTATCCAATGTTGGTTAAATTTTATTCGTATATTCATTCCACTTTAACTCATCAAATATACTTTTTTTTACTTTCAAATGTTTTCTGCACAACTTTATTTCAATTTTTTTGTATCTCTTCTAATTTTATTCTGATTTATTATATTTCATACCTATTATTTTATTTAATTTTTTCTTTTTTGAATTTTTTGTCGTAATTTATTCTTACAAAATTTTATTTAAATACAGCGGTCCAAACCATTACCTGTGGCGGGTGCTACCTCCTGGTGGCCAATCGATGACTCAAATTCTCGTATGTACGGTCGGTCAAATAAACCCTATCGTTTTGGGAGTATACGAATTGAATAATTTTCTCGTCAGAAAACACAAGGCTTGGGAATTGACTGCTTTCGGCCAAACGAAGCAACTCCTTCGCTCTCTCAAATTGTTGCTGCTTTGGTGTGAGATCATGCGCCTTTTGGTTCATGTAAGGCTTAACTTTGAGATCATTTTTCAGTATGCGGTGGATGCTATAGTCAGACATTTTCAGTTCTTTCGCCATTTGATTGGCACTTCATCGGGGATTTCGCTCAAGTCGCTTCTTCACTTTTGAGCCATTTCACGTGACGTTGTAGTCTTTTGGTGACCACCTCCATGACGTTTCGCGATGCCTTCCGTATCATTGTAACGAGTAATGGTGCGATAAACAAAAACTTTATTTACTTTAAGATGCTCGGGCTGACGAACAATTGCAATCTCACTATTACCTTTGAAATCCATTACTGAGTTTCTTTTTTCGCGTTTACCCTTGGCAAAATGTTTCCGCGTGCTTGTAAACAATACTCTGGACTGTCATTTAGCCAACTAACAGACAGCTGTTGCCCGGGCATCAGCTGC